>ML823611.1:56712-87109 GCA_009831015.1 Picea engelmannii
AGGACAAGATAGTCGGGAATATCACCCTGGGTTTTATAGCCTCAAAAATATTTTCCCAATCCACAAGTATTAATTACAAGGGTTTAGGCTGATTTATTAATGAAAAGAATGTTGCAATATAAACTAAAATTTTATATTAGTTTCTGAAATATACACAGATTAGAAAAAGTAAATATGGAGATCAAAAAACAAAAGGTAACCAAGTCATAAATACACACAAATGAGACTAAATAACAATCTGATTTATTTCATTATGAGATATCAAAAGTGTTTTTCTTTTTACAAAACCCCTACGAGGGCATGGACCAAAGTCTGATTTAGAGATCCATGATGAACACCATACAAAAAGACTCTGACAAGAAAGTAAAACTGAAATTTATAATCTGGATCAGCTTGCCACAAACTGCTGCCAATTTGAATCTGCAAAATATCATTTATCAACTATGAAACTTAATCCACAAACATACAAGAATACACAGACTGTCAAGGATGGATCAACACCTCTAAAACAAGAATCTGAAGAGTTTGGTTCAGTTTTGAACCTTGTTGTCTACAATAAGACAATGCTATCAAAAAGAGAATTAGGCTCTGAATAAACTCAAGAATGAATGAAAACTGAAACTATCTCAACAAAAGAGCAAACCTTAGTCTTGTTTTCTCCTTCTATTATCTTCTCGGTTCTTCTTCTCATTCAATTTTTATTCTTTCCAAATAAGTTGAAGTAGTTCAACTACTTTCTTTAGTTAAGTTAGTTTGACTTAACTAATTAGTTTAGGAGAAATAAATAATAATAATAATAGTTAAGGGTCTTTAATTAATAATAACTAGGTAGGTGGGACCCCTTATGACTCCCGTCTTTTCTTCTTTTCAAATAATAAAATATAACACAAATTGATAATCATTTTAACACATGCCACCCTTATAGCTCCCTTAGATACCTTCCAAACTGAATATTTAAATATCAGAAATAATTTAAATCATATCAAAAAATATATAAATATCCACATAATCCACATAATCCAAACAGAGCTTGTTGTCCAAACTTTATGCAAACCATTAACATCGTCTTTATCATCTCAAATCATAAAAATACATAAACCAAAAGCCATACTTGCCACTATGAGAGGCAATTTTTCTTTTATCATTGTTTTCCCCCTTTGACTTCTCGGAAGTAGCTCATGGTTGATTTGAATCTTGAGGCTGTATTTCGTTGATAACATAGGAACAATCATCTTTCAAATGCATGCAGGAAGACACATATTTTGAGGAATCATCTAATGGAGAAAAAGGGGAGGCAACTGCTTTGCCTTTATCTTGCACATGGGGAACATCAGTTTTTAGTCTTTTACTAGCATGTGAGGATTGAACAGGTGAATCAACATAGACAATCTGAACATTAGGATTGACAGGTGGTGGGAGATGAAATGACATATTGGAACAACCACGATGGTGAGAGACAACTGGATTGACAATCTCTTGCCATCCATCATTTCCAGTGACTTCTGGTTGCAAGGACACATGAGGAGGAACAAAAAGCTAGGGATGTTCTGAGGCTTGAAGGGGGGTCTCTTTGGCTGAGGGTGTACTATTCCATGACCAATCCAGTTAAAGAACCCAACTTGGAACAACTAGTTCAATTCTTGGGGATCGACATCAAAATGAATGGAAAATCTAGGCCTTCTAGGCCCTCTGTTCCAATTTCCCCTGCCCCTGTTATTTCTGCCATGGTTGCCCCTACTGAAGAAAATCATCCTATAGCAGCAGTTTGTCAGTAACTAAGCCCTTAATAAACATACATGGCATTCTGCTTGCATGAATAAAAAGTTGGCTCAGGAATTGACACGAGATACATGCAAATCCATCCATAACAAACCATTTAACTATCGCCAAGTGAACAGGGGGTGATAGGGTTCATGGGACATATGGAGTGAGTGTAATTAGCAAAAAGTGGTATAATGATAGGGGATTAATACATGAATATTGTTCAACAATTAATTAAACAATTTAACTGTGTAATAAAATACCAAAATATCAGTGACCAATCATTGTTGTATTATCTCTTTGTCTCTTTTGCATAGACTTTCTTTTTAATTTATTTCACAGAACAAGGATGTCATAAATGAAATTGGGATTATGAGGGGAATGTAATGAGCGAAAAATTGGTACATGGCACATAAATAATATGGATACTTTCCAAATGAAAATAAATCAAAACATGCACACAAACATATCTTTGTTCATACCTTCAAGGTTTAACAATATTCACTTTTCAAAACCACAATTTAAACTGTTACTTCCTTTACAAATTGCTTGTTGACTTCCAAACAATAATCTATATGGCCAGAAATATGTAATTACAACAACCTTCGTATCCATATAACCTTTATATAACAGTGATTACAAACAACATTGCAATTGATATAATAACCACAATAACCCTTTTAGCCACAACCATTCATAACTCCAATGCTACATCATTTTTAAATGAACAAGAATATGCACAGTGCATACAACCATTTATATCCAATACTTATTCTTTAAATCCAATAAGAACATGCACAGTATTTACCACCACTTATGTCCATTATTTAAACATTGTTCAACGCAATCAAATTGGGCGTTATAACTCTTCATCGAGCCCCAATCAATTCTCACACAGGTGTCTTTTAAATACAATCAACATAACATTCAAACCAAATAACATGCAATACTTCGAGCCCAGGCTTCGCATAAACAATTAGGTATAGAGTTCTTCCAAAATTTTCAAACGAGGAACGCAACCAAAATCGTGCCCAAACAACCAAGCACGTGCATTTCTCCATAAACCATTGACTGGAGCAAAATGATATCAATATCATTTTTAGGGTTTAAAAACAACAAGTGGAAGGTATGAACAGGTGGTTCGACCAGAGGATTAAGTATATGAAAGCGCAGAAAGTTCATGCCCTTTCACAAATTACCATAGAGATATAACATGTAACAATACTCTCGACTGTGAGGGTTACCAAAACAACAGTCAACCACTTCCAACAGGAAAACCATTGAAGCTAAATCCCTTAACCAACACTGTAAAATGAGCGTTCAAGTACAAACTTGTGCCCGACCAAAAACATGTATGATGTCTCCATTAACTTCTAGGTGGCGTTAAGTTCGGACTATTCAATGATTTCTAGGCAACGGTGAGGTCATAAGCAATCAACTAACAGTTCGGGGTTTTGCGAAGATAAGGAAAAAAAACACTTTAATCTTTCAACAGTTCACATTGCAACTCACAGGGTCGAAATAAAGAGTGTACACTAGCCACAAAAATGAGCGTGGAGTTGGAAATATTAAACACAGAGACATGTTATAACAATCCATAAGTAGGATACGCACAAAGCTCAGAGCTTTATCAAATCACAATACTCAATGCCAGACCCAAAAACCCAAATCGTGGCCTAGCAGGCTTCACTACCATTTAATCCAATAAACCCATGCAAATATTACACACAGCAAGGAGAGCATAACCATTTATTTTTTAAAAGTGCCAACAATCCAAAATAATCACCATAAGAAACCACGGACACCAGCACCAATACACAGTTCAAATATCTCATAACAACTTAAGAAAAACACAGACCACAAGCAATCTTGAGCCAAAAGTTGATTCAAAAGGCAGAGTAACCATCATGGATGGAAGAGTAAGAAACCCATACCTGGAAAAGCCTGCACGAGGAAGAAAACTAGACTGTATACCTCCTTCACGACCGAACGATGTGGAGCAACAACAACTACCAAAGTCAAAACTAAAATGAAAAAATGACTAGGGTGACGGGCTTGAGGGGAGTTTGAGTGACGTGCAATAAATGCACGTCACTTCTCCCTTCCAACCTCATTCAATTCAAAGTATGAGCCAAGCCAATTCACCATAGCACTAAGCAATTAATCAACCACATATCCATTTCCATATCACATTTGCATAGTGCACCACCCTTGGTAATGTCAAACTCTTTAAAATAACAATGTGCTAGAAACATAACCCAACGTGCATCCACATATAACATTCAACAAGACACATAACTATAGTAGCAAGGGTTTAGTGCACCCCTCTTTTGTCACAATAATACATAGCATTAAAGCTTGTGTATAGTTATTTTATTCAAAAGAGCTCCATTATTATCTTTTATCAAGACCATTTAAACCAATTAATGTCATGTTTAATGCAATGTCAAACCAAAACTGATAATAATTCTTTCATCCACAGAGCAACATTAACATATTCTGTGAAAGGTCATCAAATCCATCCAGTGCCATGCATTAATCAACCAACCATCACATGTCACCATAACATTTAAACCATGATTTGAAAAAATGAACTGTAGAAGACTGTGCGGGTACCATTTCATAAGCAAATAAAATATAAGCGCAACATATCTACCATAGCGCCACAAGTCTACAAGGGGGTCCCACCTACTAGTTTCTTATTAATATAAATATATAATAAATCTTGGCAATCATTTGCGAGCATAGTAGTCATCGTTGCGCTTTTAAGCGTCAACAAACTGGCGACTCCACAGGGAAATTTGTTTCCAACAGATTAAGAACTCAGAATGTCTGGTTTTGCATACCAGGTGAATCGTAGATCAAAGAAGATATTTACCAGAATTTTTATGCAACAGGGGGAAGTGAGGTGGTTTAAGGGAAAAAATGATCCGAGACTTTGGGAATAACTCATGGAAAGTGTTACGTATGAGGGGTTTATTCATGTATGCATAACATTCGATTGGTCATAATGAAAATGTTTATTGCTTTAAAGGAGAAAATTTTCCTGTGCGCTTTTTTTGATACTCAGGGTGGAGGAAAGAAAAGGAAGACAAAAAGTAGGGATGGAAATCCAATTGTCTATCTAAAATTGGTACTGGAAGCAGAGAGCAATTTTAGTGATGTCTTCAAGGGGGACATCATGACAGCTATGTAACCTGATTTTTATTGATTAACAATACTTGCAGAATAACATCGATGTGGCATAACTGATCCAGAATTTATTTATGAAAAGAAAATAAGTAAATAAAATAAAAACAACGGAAAAATAAAAACAATAAAGCAAAATCAAAGCACTGAAACAAAAATTATAATACAGAAGTAATTTTCCTGCAACATTTTAACTTTCAAACTGGTTCCACATAGTGTTTCGAGTGGGAACCGTTGGTGCTATAGGAAAATAATCGCTCTTCCAAGTCATTTAGAAGATAAGAATTTGCGCCCATGACAAAAGCAATTTTAAAAGGACCCAACCATAATTTATGAAACTTTGAATGCCTTCCTCTATCAGCATGAGTTGAATCTCAAAGCAAGACTTTCTCATTTACTTTAAATCTGACAACTTTTACGCTTTTATTGAAATATTTATTTACAGTTTGTTCTCTTCTTTTTATGTTCTCTAAGGCAAACATCCGTTGCAATTCCTCTAAAGCCAACAATGTGTTTATCCTTTGAGGGATATTAGAAGAATTTAATTCTTCAATCTGTAGCATCATCCATAGAGAAGAAACTTCCAGCTCGGTAGGCAAGATAACTTCTTGTCCATAAACAAGCTGAAAGGGAGTGCAACATGTTCTTACCTTGGTAGTAGTGAGATCTGCCCAAAGGGCGTAAGTGAGGAGGGTGTGTCATTGACGAGGCTTATCTTCAATGAGCCTCTTGATAATTCTAACCAGATTTTTGTTAGTAGACTCGGCTTGCCCATTTCCTTGAGGGTAATAAGGTGATGAGGTAAAATGTTTAACTCCCATCTTAGCTAGAAACTGAGTCAGCTTAGCAGAAATAAAAGAGAGGTCGCTATCTGTAAAAATTTCTAAAGGAATGCCAAATATGGAGAAAATATTAGTTTCGAGGAAAGAAATAACCTGCTCATCGTGCGAATGTTTAAGTGGGACAACTTCAGTCCATTTCATAAAATAATCTGTGGCTGTCAAGATAAAAACTTGCCCTTTTGAAGATGGAGGATTAATAGGACTGATAAAGTCCAGACCCAATTTTGAAAAAGGAAAATCAGGGAGGACAGGTTGCAAAGGCATGGCAAACGAACGTTCTTTCCTAGCAAATTTTTGGCACTTGTCACAAGATCTTGAAAAGTTATAAGAATCTTGAAAAATTGAAGCCCAGTAATACCCTATTCTGATGATTTTAAAAGCAGTAGTTTTAGCAGAAAAGTGGCCACCCACATTAATAATAGAATCTGAAGATCCATGGGTTTCTTGTAACAGTTTATGTGCTTCCTCATTATTTACACAGCGAAGTAATATACCATCGACAGATCTCCTGAATAAGAAGTCTCCTAAAATAACATATCTGGAAGATTCAAGTCAGATCCTTCTCCTTTGATGAGTATCTAAGTTATCTAGACATTTCTGATTTTGCAAGTAATACACCAGATCTTTATACCAGGGATGTTTAGTTATAGGAAGGATTCAATCATCAATGTAAAATAGTGTTGAAAGAGGATTATCTTGTTCATCAATTTCTTCACCTGCTTCAGCATATTTAGCCAAGTGAAGGGCTAAGTCTCGTCCATTAATTGTTTTTTAAGTCATGATGGTTAAATCATGCTCCTGGATCTTGGCAAACCAATGTACAAGCTTTCCTGAAAGATAAGTCTGTGAGAGCAAAAACTTGACAACAAACAAAGAGACTTTTACCAGTGTGTGCTTGCCTAAGATAAAGTGGTGAAATTTTTCCACAGCCTTAACAAGAGAAAAAACATGTTTTTCGATATAAGAATATTTGAATTCATCATCTGATAAGATTTGACTCATGTAAGCTACTGGTTTTTCGTTATTCTGGTCATCATATTGTACAAGAATAGCAAGGACTGCTTCCTTTGTGGAATTAGTGTATATAATAAAATCTTTCTCAAAATCCGGCTTCGCCAAAACCGGTGTGGAACTGATTGCCTTCTTAATCCTTACGAAAGCATTCTCAACGTCTTCAGTCCAAGAAAAGAAGCGATCTTGCTTGAGAAGACTGTTAACTGGTTTGACCATTACAACAAAATCAGGAACAAATTTACAGACAAAGTTGATAAAGCCCATAAAGGCTTGAACCTCCTTTTTGGAAGTGGGGGCAGGAAGGTTCAGAGTAGCAGCGATCCTTTCAGGATCTATGCTTATTCTCGAATCAGAAACAATATGCCCAAGGAGCTTTCCCTTGGTAACGCCGAAAATAGACTTAGAAGGATTTAAAGAAATGTCGAACTTTTTGCATCGTATGAGAACTTTTCTAAGATGACCAAAATGATCTAATCGGTTTTTTGAATATACAGTCATGTCATCAAGATAAATATGAATAATCTTACCGATCAAATCGTCAAAAGTTGTATGCATATCTCTTTGGAAGGTGACACATACATTAGATAAACCAAAAGGCATGCGTTCATAAGAAAATGTGCCCCAACGTGTAGTGGAAGTGGTTTTGTATTTATCAATCATTTTTACCTTGATTTGATTATAACCAGAAAAACCATCAAGTAAGGACATTAGTTGTAACCCTGCAACTTGTTGCAAAATCATTTCCATATTAGGGAGAGGAAAGCGGTATTTTACGCTCACTCTATTTAATGCGCGAAAATCAATGCACAATCGGATCTGACCTGTTGTTTTCGAAACAGCTTGGGTGTAACATTTCATCGACTTGTTGCTAGGAAGATATATTTTGCGTACAAGGTTTACAACAAGTTCATAGTCCCCAAAAATTGTAAAATGACCACAACCTAAATTATAGGCATTTTCAATGCCTAGCAATAATGCTTCAAATTCGGTGACGTTGTTTGTGCAAGCAAATTCTAACCAATAGGAAAAGTTGTGAATTTTACCTACATGTGAGTACAAGATAATGCTAACTCCATTACCTTCGTTGGAACATGAATCATCAAAGTGCATATGCCACATCCCATCCTCCAGGTCAATTTGTTCCAGGGTGGTGTTATCCTCATCTGCAAAGATGGAGTACACTCCTAAGTCCTCCTCCACATAATTTACATTATGCTGTGGAATGCTTTGTATAGACGGTGAAATTCTCCCCTCCCTTAGGAATATGATGTTCTTTCCATTCCGAGGAACGAATAAGTGTGTCCCGTCAAGTGAAATATATCCACCTGTCAAGGCTTTCCAGTCTCTTCCTAAGATGATTAAATAGTTACTTACTGGCATGTCAATTACCTAAATATTAAGGTTGTCCTTATTTCAGGATGTGCGCACAGAACCAAAGTCACATCTTTGATTTCACCTATGGTCGATTGTTGTAGACTATTATACGAGAGCATGTTTTTGGCATTTTCATTGGTACAAGATAAGCCAAGCTCTTCCATAATAATTTTCGACATTACACTTGGGCCCGAACAACCGTCAATTAGGCAACAATGGGCTATTTTGTCCATAATCTTTACAGAACTGAAAAATGGAGGATTTTTTACAGGGTGTCTAAAACTATTTACACCTACTTTATTTACACTAGAATCCTCTTCTTTTACCTCTTCAAAGAGATTGGCTATGGTGGAAGATTTTCCTTCCATGAAATTTTTTAGATGCTTTTATTGCTCAGGGACGACAACCATGTCCAGAAGAGTAGCATCGGCCTTGATATTAGCCAATTGGTTGAAAATGTTATATTTGGAAGAGGGAAGAGGGGAGGGAGTTCCTTGATTGTCAGTAGTCTTGGTAGCTTGTTCAACAACAACATGCAAAGATGAGCTTGAGCTAGAAGAAGTACGAGGGGCATTATATTTTCTTTTTGAAGCATAGGATTTATTCCCAATGTTTATGATCATGACATCCTCTGGTTCTACGAAATCTAGAACAACAATGGTAGTTTCAAGCCTTTTGCCAAAGATTTTATCTCTGACACTCTTCTTTACCTCACAAGTACTTTCCTCGTGATGTTCCTCGCAAAAGTTACACAAATTGCAAGACATGATGGCTTTGAGCTGAAAGTTATTTTCATTGGGATTCCTAAGAGATGGTGAAGAAGAAGATGAGGCCCCAGAAGTAAGTGAATGGACATTTCCCTTTCGCTCATATGCTATCATTCGATTATTCATATCTTGTACAAGTTGTAAAAGGGCAGACTTGTATGTCTGTCTAATTGAATCTCCCTTGGGAAGACCTGTTCTTTCCAGCTATTCTTCATACTCTAGACAAGTATGCAGAGCAGAACCAAGATTGCTTTTTCTTCAAGCCTATGACGATAAGCCGAAGGTAGAGCATTATAGGAATGCATAAAAGCGGCTTGGTTCTGGGGGTGAATAAGTTCGAGAATTTGATTATACAACTTGGTGAAACGTAGGTTGAAAGACTTGATAGTCTCACCGTCTTTGTACACAATGTTATTGTATTCTCGTAATTGTCCGGCTGGGCTCTTAGACTGCCCATAAGTAGATTTGAACCAGTAAACTAACTCTTCCCAAGTGGAAATAATCTTGGGAGAGAGATCGAAGAAATATATCGTTGCTTTCCCTTCGAGAGAGTTGACAAACATGTGCATACAAGTATCATTGTCACTAGCTCCTATATTGCGGCAAGCATTAGAGAATGCCACCAAGTGTTCGTTTATAGTGACTATGTTATTTCCTGAAAACCTAGGGAGATGTTCTTTGAATTTTGGTAGCGGACGAGTGGCAGGTGGTAGGTTTAAAGGGGAGGATACATGCCACGGGGTAGTAGTAGCATCTTCTTCGAATTGAAAAAGTCATACTTCTTTATAACCTTGGTGGGGTTGGTAGTAGATTGGACAGGGACTTGATGGCTATACAAGCTACCAATCACTGACGAGGCTAAAGGTTGAGATGAATAAGCACCTCCAGTGCCACCATAGCCACCCACAGATGCCATTTTGTAAATGATGGGTGAGGGTGAAAAAGATGAACTAACCGAATAAGACAAAGTTCTCCTTAGAGTACCTTGTTGAGTTGACAAAACAATGTTTCTTCTTCCTATTTCAATGATAGGAGTGATTTTAGGAGATAAACCTCTTCTTCTCCTAGAGATGCGAGGGTTTAAGGACATGAAAAGAAGATCAAAACTTTAGGAAAAAGAAAGTTATAGTTGATTCTTAGGCTGTCTTTGTCTGGCTTCCCAACGTTCTCGAACACTTATGTCTTATTCAATTACTGCCCACGAGAGTTCAAGCTTAGCCCGAGTGTTAGCGGTTTCTAAGATAATATTGAATAAAGTTAAAGCAATGCTGGTTTGGTCTTTAAGACAGGGCTCAATATTGGGCTGGCTTGTAACAGGTAATGTCATGAGGAAAATAAAAAAGTCAAAGAATCAAAACAAAAGCAGAAATATTCAATGATAATCACGAATACAATCAACGAGAGAGATATGGAAGATCTCCCCAGTATGGTCGTCAAATAAATGTTGAGGAAAATGTATGAATTACCTTACTCAATCATTTTCGAATCTTGTCTGGCTAGGACAAGATAGTCATGAACATCACCCTGGTTTTATAACCTCAAAAATATTTTCCCAATCCACAGGTATTAATTACAAGGGTTTAAGTTGATTTATTAATGAAAAGAATGTTGCAATATAAAATAAATTTTTATATTAGTTTATGAAATATACACAGATTAGAGAAATTAAATATGGAGATCAAAAAACAAAAGGTAACCAAGTCATAAATACACAAATGAGACAAAATAACAATATGATTTATTTCATTATGAGATATCAAAAGTGTTTTTCTCTTTACAAAACCCCTGCGAGGGCATGGATCAAAGTCTAATTTAGAGATCCTTGATGAAGACCATACAAAAAGATTCTGACAAGAAAGTAAAATTGAAATTTATAATATGGATTAGCTTGCCACAAACTGCTGTCAATTTGACTTTGCAAAATATACTTTATCAGCTATAAAACTTAATCCACAAACAAACAAGAATACACAGATTATCAAGGATAGATCAACATCTCTAAAACAAGCATCTGAAGAGTTTGGTTCAGTTTTGAACCTTGTTGTCTACAATAAGACCATGCTGTCAAAAAGAGAATTAGGCTCTGAATAAACTCAAGAATGAATGGAAATTGAAACTATCTCAACAAAAGAGCAAACCTTAGTCTTGTTTTCTCATTCTATTCTTATATTGTTTCTTTTTCTCATTCATTTTTTATTCTTTCCAAATAAGTTGAAGTAGTTCAACTACTTTCTTTAGTTAAGTTAGTTTGACTTAACTAATTAGTTTAAGAGAAATAAATAATAATAATAATAGTTAAGGGTCTTTAATTAATAATAACTAGGTAGGTGAGACCCCTTGTGACTCCCGTCTTTTCTTCTTTTCAAATCATAAAATATAACACAAATGGATAATCATTTTAACACATGCCACCCTTGTAGCTCCCTTAGATACCTTCCAAACTGAATATTTAAATATAAAAAATAATTTAAATCATATCCAAAAATATATAAATATCCACATTATCCACATTATCCAAAACATAGCTTGTTGTCCAAACTTTCTGCAAACCATTAACACTATCTTTATCAACTCAAATCATAAAAACACATAAACTAAAAGCTATACTTGCCACTCTGAGAGGCAATTTTTCTTTTATCATTGTTGTCCCCCTTTGACTTCCTGGAAGTAGCCCATGGTTGATTTGAACCTTGAGGTTGTATTTCGCTGATAACATGGGAACAATCATCTTTCAAATGCATGCAGGAAGACATAGATTTTGAGGAATCATCTCATGGAGAAAAAGGGGAGGCAATTGTTTTGTCTTTATCTTGCACATGGGGAACATCAATTTTTAGTCTTTTACTAGCATGTGAGGATTGAACAGGTGAATCGACACGAGCAATCTGGACATTAGGATTGACAGGTGGTGGGAAAGGCAATGATATATTGGGCCAACCACAATGGTGAGAGATAGTCGGATTGAAAATCTCTTGTCATCCATCATTTGCAGGGACTTCTGGTTGCAAGGACACATGAGGAGGAACAAGAATTCCAGGGATGTTCTGAGGCTGGAAAGGGGGTCTCTCTGGCCGAGGGTGTACTATTCCATGACCAATCCAGTTAAAGAACCCAGCTTGGAACAACTGGTTCAATTCTTGGGGATCAATTTCAAAATGAATAGAAAATCTAGGCCTTCTAGGCCCTCTGCTCCAATTTCCCTTGCCCCTGTTATTTCTGCCATGGTTGCCTCTACTAAAAAAACTCATCATGTAGCAGCAGTTCGTCAGTAACTAAGCCCTTAATAAACCATACATGACATTCTGCTTGCATGAATAAAAAATTGGCTTAGGAATTGACACACGATACATGCAAATCCATCCATAACAAACCATTTAACAGTCACTAAGTGAACATGGGGTGATGGGGTTCATGGGACATATGGATGAAGTGTATTTGGCGAAAAGTGGTATAATGATAGGGGATTAATACGCGAATATTGTTCAACAATTAATTAAACAATTTAACTGTGTAATAAAATACCAAAATATCAGTCACTAATCATTGTTATATTATCTTTGTCTCTTTTGCACATACTTTCTTTTTAATTTATTTCACAGAACATGGATGTCATAAATGAAATTGGGATTATGAGGGGAATGTAATGAGCGAAAAAGTCGCAGAATGGCAGAGAAATAATATGGATACTATCCAAATGAAAATAAATCAAAACATGCACACAAACATATCTTTGTTCAGACCTTCAAGGTTTAACAATATTCACTTTTCAAAACCACAATTTAAGCTGTTACTTCCTTTATAAATTGTTTGTTGACTTACAAACAATAATCTATATGCCCAGAAATATTTAATTACAACAACATTCATATCCATATAACCTTTATATAAAAGTCATAACAAACAACATTGCAATCGATATAATAAACCAAAATAACCATGTTAGCCACAACCATTCATAACTCCAATGCTAAATCCTTTTAAAATGAACAGGAATACGCACAATGCTTATAGCCATTTATATCCAATACTTATTCTTTAAATCCAATATGAACATGCACAATGTTTACCACCACTTATATCCATTATTTAAACATTGTTCAACATAATCAAATTGGGTGTTATAACTCTTCATCGGGCCCCAATCAATTCGCACACAGGTGTATTTTAAATACAGTCAACATAACATTTCAACCAAATAACATGCAATACTTCGAGCCCAGACTTCACATAAACAATTAGGTACAAAGTTCTTCCAGAATTGTCAAACGAGGAACGCAACCAAAATCGTGCCCAAGCAACCAAGCACGCGCAGTTCTCCATCAACCATTGATTGGAGTAAAATGATATCAATATCATTTTTAGGGTTAAAAAACAACAAGTGGAAGGTATGAACAGGTGGTTCGACCAAAGGATTAGGTATCTGAAAGCACATACAGTTCATGCCCTTTCACAAATTACCACAGAGATATAACATGTAAAAATACCCTCGACTGTGAGGGTTACCAAAACAACAGTCAACCACATCCAACAAGAAAACCATTGAAGCTAAATCCCTTAACCAACACTGTAAAATGAGCATTTAAGTACAAACTCGTGCTCGGCCAAAAACATGTATGATGCCTCCATTAAATTCTGGGTGGTGTTAAGTTCAGGCCGTGCAATGCTTTCCAGGCAACGGTGAGGTCATAATCAATCAACTAACAGCTCGAGGTTTTTCCAAGATAAGGCAAAAAAACACTTTAATCTTTCAAAAATTCACATTGCAACTCATAGGGTCGAAATAAAGAGTGTACACTAGCCACAAAAATGAGCATGGAGTGGGCAATCTTAAACACAGAGACATGTCATAACAATCCATAAGTATGATACGCACAAAGCTCAGAGCTTTGTCAAATCATAATACTCAATGCTAGACCCAAAAACCCAAACCGTGGTTGAGCAGGCTTCACTGCCATTTAATCTAATAAACCCATGCAAAGATTACACACTGCAAGGAGAGCATAACCATTTCTTTTTTTAAAAGTGCCAACAATCCAGAATAATCACCATAAGAAGCCACAAACACCAACACCATATACAGTTCAAATATCTCATAACAACTTAAGAAAAGCACATACCACGAGCAATCCTGAGCCAAAAATTGATTCAAAAGGCAGAGTAACCATCATGGATGGAAGAATAAGAAACCCATACCTGGAAAAGCCTGCGCGAGGAAGAAAACTAGACTGTATACCTCCTTGATAACCGAACAATGCGGAGCAGCGACAACTACCAAAGCCAAAACCATAATGCAAGAATGACTAGGGTGACGGGCTCGAGGGGAGTTTGAGTGACATGCAATAAATGCACGTCGCTTCTCCCTTCCAACCTCATTCAATTCAAAGTACAAGCCAAGCCAATTCACCGTAGCACTAAGCAATTAATCAACCATATATCCATTGCCATATCACATTTGCATAGTGTGTCACCCTTGGTAATGTCAAACTTTTTAAAATAACAATGTGCTAGAAACATAACCCAACATGCATCCACATATAACATTCAACAAGGCGCATAATTATAGTAGCAAGGGTTTAGTGCGCCCCTCTTTTGTCACAATAATACATAGAATTAGAGCTTGTGTATAGTTCTTTTATTCAAAAGAGATCCATTATTATCTTTTATCAAGACCATTTAAACCAATTAATGCCATGTTTAATGCAATGTCAAACCAAAATTGATAATAATTCTTTCATCCACATGGCAACCTTAACATATTTTGTGAAAGGTCATCAAAGCCATCACGTGCCATGCATTAATCAACCAACCATCACATGTCACCATAACATTTAAACCATGATTTGAAACAATGAATAGTAGAAGATTGTGGACGTACCATCTCATAAGCAAATAAAATATAAGCGCAACATATATACCATAGCGCCACAAGTCTACAAGGGGGTCCCAAGGTTTTTCCAAGATAAGGCAAAAAAACACTTTAATCTTTCAACAATTCACATTGCAACTCATAGGGTTGAAATAAAGAGTGTACACTAGCAACAAAAATGAGCATGGAGTGGGCAATCTTAAACACAGAGACCTATCATAACAATCCATAAGTAGGGTACGCGCAAAGCTCAGAGCTTTGTCAAATCATAATACTCAATGCTAGACCCAAAAACCCAAACTGTGGTTGAGCAGGCTTCGCTGCCATTTAATCCAATAAACCCATGCAAAGATTACACACAACAAGGAGAACATAACCATTTCTTTTTTTTAAAGTGCCAACAATTCAGAATAATCACCATAAGAAGCCACAAACACCAACACCAATACACAATTCAAATATCTCATAACAACTTAAGAAAAACACTTACCGCGAGCAATCCCGAGCCAAAAAATGATTCAAAAGGAAGAGTAACCATCATGGATGGAAGAGTAAGAAACCCATACCCGGAAAAGCCTGCGCGAGGAAGAAAACTAGACTATATACCTCATTCACGACCGAACGATGCGACGTAGCAACAACTACCAGAGCCAAAACCAAAATGCAAGAATGACTAGGGTGACAAGCTCGAGGGGAGTTTGAATGTCGTGCAGTAAATGCACGTCGCTTATCCCTTGCAAACTCATTCAATTCAAAGTACGAGCCAAGCCAATTCACCATAGCACTAAGCAATTAATCAAACACATATCCATTGCCATATCACATTTGCATAGTGCGTCACCCTTGGTAATGTCAAACTTTTTAAAATAACAATGTGCTAGAAACATAACCCAACGTGCATCCACATATAACATTCAACAAGGCGCATAACTATAGTAGCAAGGGTTTAGTGCGCCCCTCTTTTGTCACAATAATACATAGCATTAGATCTTGTGTATAGTTCTTTTATTCAAAAGAGATCCATTATTATCTTTTATCAAGACCATTTAAACCAATTAATGCCATGTTTAATGCAATGTCAAACCAAAACTGATAATAATTCTTTCATCCACAGGGCAGCCTTAACATATTCTGTGAAAGGTCATCAAAGCCATCCAGTGCCATGCATTAATCAACCAACCATCACATGTCACCATAACATTTAAACCATGATTTGAAACAATGAACTGTAGAATATTGTGCAGGTACCATCTCATAAGCAAATAAAATATAAGCGCAACATATCTACCATAGCGCCACAAGTCTACAAGGGGGTCCCACCTACTAGTTTATTATTAATATAAATATATAATAAAGTTTGGCAATCATTTGCGAGCATAGTATTCATCATTGCAATTTTAAGCATCAGCAGTGGGCACGTGGAGATGGTTAACATTTTACCTATTGTCAAAGTTCCATTGCCAATGGAAGTCGTACGACTAAGTTACAACAAAATGACATCTACAAACATTTCACATTTTTTAGGGATAAACAAATGAATTTGAGGATAAAATTTGGTGGATATGTGCCATCTAACCCTAGTTTACATTTCTTCTTCATCCAATTTCATATGCCCCCATTATGCTAAAAATATAAACATGTTTTTTAACTTGTCCACTTCTACAACAACTGTGTTTTGGAGATTTTACACACTATATTATAGACTTTACATCAACGTGTTACATGTTCACTTCACTCTTTTGTAGCAACCATGAGCATCTTGCATTCAAGATAACTGCAACAATAAGCCTACATTCCACAACATCTTCCCATGCATTTTTGGTGGCTTCTACATTTTTAACTCAACTCAAGGTTAGGCATGAAAACTTGATTCATTACACCAAATCCATTTCAGAACAACAAGGTAGAGTAAAATGTTTTCAAAAAATTATCAAACAAAAAATTCATTTCTACCATTCACTCAGTGCTTCACACCCATACAAGAAATGATGCTCACTTTGCCCCTACAATCATCCCATTGACCAATGCTACCGAATTGCATAATTTCTTGATTCCTCACTTCCACGACGGACTTGTGTTCGTTTAGGAATTTCCAAACCATACCATTTTTTTCATTTTTTCTCTATGCGGAAACCATGCCTCTTTGGTGGAGAAGAGACCAACTAAATTAAATGTTATCCCTTAATTTACATTTTATGTGGATTCAAAACTAAAATTAGGATTTAAGTTATTCGTTTTCTAGATTCTTTTGAAAAAAAATTGCCTATGCATTCATGGTGTTAAGCTTGCACAATATTTCAGTACTTTTACAAGGTGCATTGTATAGTAGTAGCCTTGGACATCATAAATGCATTGTCTAGTTTTATATTGCAATAATCTAAATGTGTTATGAATTGGTTTCAACTGCTCAAAATAAAGGGAAGGGAAATTGACATTTTTGGCATGAAATCCAACAAGAATAATTTTGCATTGATGGAATTATAGATATCATATGTTAACATTGCACAATCCAATTGCAGTAGGGTTATTTTAGGATATTGAATCCATTTATTCATTAAAAACAACAATTTTATCAATCCTAAATTGCAATTTTGAAAAAGATTGCCTAACCAAATTCTGGTAATGGCAAATCGAAAAAAGTAAAAAATGTAGAATATTTAGCCTTTTTCATTTTATATTTAGCGTAGAATTTCCCACACTATTTGACATGTTAATTGATGTATAAATACCTCATTTATGGTGCCCCAATTTATTTAGGTAAATCAATCATCCTTTGAAACAATTTCCAAAGGTGGCGGTGCACACATAGACATATAAGAGCATTATTATTGCATGCACCAAATTTCGGTGCCTATTGATGACTCATAGTCTAGTGGTGCGTCTATACCTTCTAAGTGCACTATGAAAGTTAAAAGATATTTTACAAATCCTCATGCAATTTAGTGCTTTAATAAATATATTAATGCATCATGAGTGGTGCTTGACTTAAATTCCACACATTGTTGGTTGGCAGTGCATTTGTGAATTAGAAACACATTGATACTATGTTAAACGGTTTTTCACAACATGTTTCCCATGTTGTATGATGCACTAATTAATGTATGTATCTGAACAATGCCAAAGGCTAAAGGCTAGCGGTGTGTGAACCAATTATTTGAGCATTGTTAGCAGTATGTTATTATAATTTGCGATAATAACACAAAGAGATGGCAATGTTCTCTATAATTTGTAGTGATTTATACTATGTATAGCACCAATTTTTTACATATTTAATGAATCATATAAATGTTATTTTATGTACTTTGATCTTAGATTTATATATTTTTCTAATAAAGTTTTTATTTGAACTAGGCATAGGGAACATGGACGAATTCTTTGATTTTGTGGCCTTGGGGGGCACACAAGAGGGATTCATTGGTACTATTTGTCTTTTATTTGAAAATTCACTATGTCGAATAGAAGTTCATTATGTTTGGCAATATGTTTTTTATATATGTGATTCATTGATTCATAGATTTATTTAAGTTCAAATTCATTATTTGTTGGAATTGGTTTGTTCAATTGGGGTTAAAGTTCCATTTAATCATGCAACATTTTATAGGTAAAGCTATAAATACCACTTAACCAAATTATACATAGCAATTACATGTACTAGACCAATTTTTTTTATTCTAGAACCTATGGGTTATGGACCCACCATGCTTCCCATTGTGCCACTCTAATTTTGCCATGTCATATTGAATTTCAATCAACCTACAAATCCTAATATATTTCATCACTCTATGTATGAATTGCTCAACATGCATGAAAAATATTCTTTATTCTTTCAATTGATTTGCGTTTGTATTGTGACTAGAACAAATCACACTAGAAACTCAACTAGTAGCTCACTTTCACAAAGTTGTTCAAATTTATTATACTTGCATTGAAAAACACAAAATGAGGACTTATTGTATCATCCAACCTAATCAAGAACATGATTGAAAAAACATTGGCTATAAAAAATGTTAGATAACAATTAGTATAATTCAACAATAGTTCCATGCCCAATAATTGCCAACAAACCTCTAGCAAGATCCAAGTATAGTTTATAGTTGGTTTCCTTCGTCCACAATTCATTGCCTTGAATATTTTAAATGCTACATTTCTTTTAATATCTTGTATTTCTCTTATTCTCAACTTCCATTTCTTTGTAAAATAATTAGGTGGCACAACACCATTAAACCCGGTATATGCCAAAATCACTTCCTTTTCATAAATGAAAAGCTTCATTACATCTTGTAAATCCTTTTGTACATCCAAATATATGATCAACACTTCACACTTAGATGAGAATTGAATCCTACAAGTTTGTATCATTTTCGTTCCTAATTTGAGCTATTAGATTGCCATCTTAAGTTCATTCTAAATACTAAATATCTCTAAGACATCTAACAATTATGCATTGTTACATCTACTCTTACTTGTGGGATATGGAGAGTGGTATAATCTTGCATAATCAATTAAACCTTGTAGCATTTCTCCTCACATGAAAAACTCCTTCCCCATTAACCATCACGTCGAGATGAAATTTGGATATAGGGTGTAGCATCCCCAACATCCAACTGGGCTATGCCACATACAATTTTTGAATTGTATACAAATAAAAACATATACACACAAAAACTCTTATCGAACTTTATATATATAACTTAAAATAGACAAATACATTCTGCAAATGCACAGATTCATACAAAATAATAATAAAAATACACATGCAACACACACATGAATAACCCATAAAAATAAATGCATACATAATAATGCATCATGTAATTTAACACAAAATGGACAATTTTCTTGTAAAAATGTCACCAACTATGTGCGTACCTTCTACGAACCTATGAGCCTTAGACCACACTGCTCATCACTCTCAGCAGTGGGTCACCCCCGAGCTGGGACTAAACTCCACCCGGGTAAAGGGATTCCTAACCAAGTTGATGTATCTCAAACAACAGGAAAAACTCCGTCACATGTGCCAACTCGAACTAACAGCCTACAGTCCCTCATTCCTCACATGCCTGTTCCACCCCAGGAAGTGTGCCCCTTCTCTACTCAACAGTCCTTCAGTTGCCTCACTTCCTTTCCCGGGCTTCAGCAACAGGTCGGACAGGAAGTCTCAGAGCCTTGTAGCTGCAGTTTGGCACCTTCGGGAAATCAATTCTCTCACTTAGAGTTAATTTCTCACGGGCTTGACAACTCGCCTCTTCAGTATCCCACAGGCCTAACAACCCGCCTCTTCAGTCCAACTCCCAAGCTAACCAGGTACGGGTAGGTGTACAGGTACAATGATAGTAACAAAAAGGCACAAAGGATAGTTGAATGAGTCTGTGAATGATGATGGAATGATCCGGAAAATGAACTAAGTCCAAACTATATGTATGCATGTTCCCAACTTGACACTTGTCATGTTGAGAGCTACTTTGGCCCACTTGTCCCCATCCCTAGAACTTAGGATAAAATAATTATCCATACTTTATACTTCAAGGAGTATTAATATAATATTCATTTTTGGCTTAAGCTCCCTAGATTAGCCCCTTATCCTTAACTTTTAGCCCCCCCATTTCCCTAACTAGTGGAGTTTAGTCCCCCATACTCTTTTATCATGGTCGGTCTACACGCATCGATGTATTATATTAATGATCAAACGTATACAAAAATAGGCTCACTGGTCTTTAGCATCTAGGCTCTCCGAACTAATTCAACACATAAGCCTCCTAGCTTATAATAATTGGCTCACCAGCCTATACCACACAACATATACACAAAGGCTCCTTGTTCTCAAAATCGCGCGCACATAAGTTTGTTGCACGCGGTATCCTGAAATGTGCACACTTCATCATTTTAGTGTGCAGTACATGTGCGCAATATACCATGGAAGGTGCATGCAAAAATTATATCAAACAACTCACCAGCTTAAGTACATTTGCATTTACATTTACAGTTGGGGTTCGACCTAGGGGTATTACATAGGGTGTATAAATTGATCTAGTCTTTGTGCTATAAAATTTCTATGTATAGATGTTTGTGTGTGTGTGGTTTTTTTTTTTAAGTTAATGTGTAACCTTGGCCTTTTCGTTTATGGGTTCAGTAGTTAGCGATTCATTTAGCTATTTAGGAATACAATTTTATTACTTTTCCCTATGTAGATAAGAGATCATACTTTATATAAGTTGATCCAAGTAGAATTAGAGATCCCAAATAACAAATCTTAAGCCTCAATGGATATAGAGTCATCTCTTCCATAAAGATCTACGACGTTGTTATGGAATCCATAAGTGCACTAGTAGCATTTAGACGAGGGATAATGGTTGCCAATTCACTATGCATGGTTATCACAGAAATTTGTGAGTAGCATATGTAGATTGTTCTGCAATCCTAGACTATGTTGTGCATATGTGCTAAGATGGGAGTTTATAATAAGAAAGTTTAAGATGGGGGTTAAGCATGAACTTAGTCATTGCCACTTGTAAACCAAATTATTAGTGTGGAAATTTATATTTTCTTTGTTTTGGGGATGAATTCGATGAAGTCTCCTATGCCTTCTTTGAGTTGGAACTCTCTTGCATAAGTAAATTTAGAGGTTAGAAGTCTCCATTTTGGAGTATTTTCATTAACAACAAAGTATGCTTGCGATCATCATTATTCAAATATTAGTTTGTCTTCTAAAGAGAAGTTAAATGAAGAATATGAATGCCATGAAATTCTTGGCTTAGTTGTATTTGACAACGATTAACATTATTCAAAGATTAAGTTAAAAAAAAAATGAATGCCATAAAATTCTTAGCTTATTTGTATTAGGTAGATATAACTTGTGCTAGCCTTATTTTTCAATTTTTAATTTCTTTTAATTTGGTCTACTGGTACTCATCTTATTTTTCTTTGGCTAGTGATAAATATCAATGAATGGCCAATTCTTAAGACAAATTCATTTCTCCTTCCAATAAAAATTTTAGCATAACACAAATATGTTTTTGATAAGGAAATACTTGGGAAGAATTCAAACATACAAGTTTGATAACCATTACAAAACATAAATTCATTGATGATTTTCCCAACTATCCCCAATTTTCCATCCACGTAGGAAATGAGCTTAATCCTTCTTTGTTAATTACTAGACATGGGTTGCTAGTAGTTGGTGGCAATGGAGGGCCACCATTGCATGTTGTCTAGTAGGTGCAACTTTCAATTGAATGCCATAATATGAAGGAGTGTTGTTCAATGCTTCTTCTCTCACTAGTGTACATGGTAGTTAAGAGATGGGAGTTGGAGTACTAGGCAATGCAACATTTGGCACAATGCCAAAAGTTGGATTTAGGATGGTCATCATTTCTATTAGGATTGGGTGTTGATTTGGTCAAGGGTGTACGTGATTGCTTAAATGCCTATGCCTTTATAACTCCCTCCTTTCTCTTTGGAAATCCTTTTGTCTTATGTCATGCTCTCTCTAAACTCACTCTTGCTCCTTTTGTTTCTTTTCTTTCCTTTGTAAACTCTATTTTTATTCCTTTTCCTAACATTGCAGGTTCTTGACAATTTCGTCTTGCTTCTTCCTTTATCTCACTATAATAAACCCTACCTTGTTATCCTTTATTTGTTTTATCTTCCTTTTCTTTACCTGATCCAATGTTTTCTTCTAATCCTCTTGCTTAATGAGAAATTGAATATACTGCTTTGAAGTAATGTTATATGACTAATTCCATTAATTTGTGTCCTTGGATTTTCTTGCAACCTATCTATTGGCGACTCAAGGAACTTGGAAAGGGATCTACTTTCTTGGCTCCCTAGTGGTTGATTGTCACCTTCTTAACTGTAGCTCACTTCTTGTTTATTTTGGCATCACCAAAGTCCTCATTTGCCCCCAAATTGGTAGCTTCATCCTTTGTTTCCCAATCTCCAAAATTTTCCAAAAATGCATGACCTCATTTAGAGCAAGCATGGGTGGAGGGGATGGCAATGAAGCCCCGACCTCTTCATTCATGTGATCAAAGTTAATTCCAAGGTTCATAACATGCTTATTTACTTAGTTTGGTTGGGTAAAATATGTAGGCATAGAGAGTCACTCCTCATTCAATGGACCTTATTGTGTTTCATCAACTTGTGACATTCTTTCACAGTGCACACTTTGATTTACTCTCTTGTATTTTGTTAATAGAGAATGCATGCATCTCCAAAAAAATTCCAATAAATGGACCATTAGATGGGCATGTTGACTTTACAAGTCAAAAGTGTGTGGATGATTCTCTGATAACAAATACAATGCTCTTTTCTTTTTTAGGAGACATAAGTGAAAATTATGAACCTTTTAGAATTATCCATGCTATAAAAGGTGAACATTTTTGGACTTTATGGGGATTGGAGATTGGATTTATTTAGATAGGTGGAATTTTCTATTGGATGAAAATTTTGAACTTTTGTTTACATATTTTTGTAGTTGTACAAAATAAAAATAATATTGACATCTGTACAAGTAGGATTAATACATATTGTGATGTTGATGTGACTTGTTACAAGCTCGACTTAAACTTTTAATAAATTCACTTTATTGTAAAATGTAGAAGTAAGTGTATGCAATGCACACCCTCTATTTCCAAGACATGTGAATGCTAATTTAATATCAATCTCTCTGATAACGATAAACTTCATGATGTATTACACGGGGCATTTTTTTCTTGAAGCAAGAAAAAGCCTACAATACTCAAGGCTATTGGCCTAGCATCCATTGATACAATCTCAAGACCCTTATGTACAATTGTGTCATTGTCTATAGAGGAAACTTGCCCCCCTGAAATAACTAGTTGGTGGTTTGTAGGGGGTAAGACTTCCACCCCTGTGAGATGCCTCTGGAGTTTGGGTTGTTAACATGTTTCCATACATTTGAGGAAGATGAGCTCTTAGGCAACCAGATGCAGTTTTAAGTCACACTCTAGGACTAGAAAGCTATTTTAGCCTAGACAATATTCGCAAGAAGGCCAATATATTTTACGATAGTGAAATCATGTGCCTTCAAATATCATATACCCTTAGTCCCATACATGAAACTAGGCATTGCATGAGAACTTTGATAAACCTTTTATCACTTAATTTCACATTATTTAATTTAACAATAAAACTAAATTATCTTGCCGATAACATTAAAAAATGTAATTTAAGTATGAAATACTTATAAAAACATGCACGCAAAAACAAACACACAAAAGCTGTAACAACCCTAGTTGAACAAATGTGAAGGATTATTAAGTAAAAATTAATTAGGGGATTAATCGTCTTAATATGATATTAATTAAACAGGATAGGTATAATAAAACTAATTAAATAATTATTGATTAATTAATAGTTGCAATATGATTAATTAAACTACCTATTACATTTAAAAACATGAGTATTAAATTTAATAAATTAATAAGTTATATAGTTAAATTGAAAGGTTACGTACACAACAAGAGATAACTTATTAATTGTGGAAGGATAAGATATTAAATAAAGGGGATAAGGGGCATTAACGGGAAAGGATAAGAGGGTAATAAATGGGTTAGGTAGGGAGTAAATGAGGGGGAGTCGGTGAAGGAGGGATAAGGAGGGGAAGGAGGTTTACGGGAGGGGATGCTACGGGAGGTTGGGGATGGATTTTGGGAGCTCTGAGATTTGCAGAGAGAGGGGAAATTTTGGGAGTGGGATTGTATCAATGCACTGGGGTTGTTGGGGGTTTTGGGCACGGAGGGCCAGGATATCCATATGATATCCTGGAGCTAGGAAGTTACCTAGTTGGCAGGGAGGAACTAGGTTTTGGACAGTGTTTTACGGTGCAGTAGCGGTCAAGAAAGCATTTGGACAACGAACGGCTATTAGCATCAGGTTCAGGTATTTAAGATTTTGCATTGTTTTTAAACTGTTATAAAAATTTTATTATGTGTTGATAAATTTATAAATGCTTAGGTGCTCAATTAAAAGAATTATTGAATTTTGTTTGAAATCAGGTAGATATATTGTACAGTTTATGAAATTATTTGACATAAATTCTATTCGGCCCCTTACATATGGTATCAGAGCGTCTTAGTTTAAAATCTGGGCCTATGGGCCAAGTTCCCAGCTCCAAGCTCTAGCTCCAGTCCCGCCTAACCTGCAAACCAAACCAAACGCAAAAATTTTAAAACAAATATAAAAATAAATGCATTACAAATTTACCAAGGTAAAATTTATCAAAATGTAATGTGTTTCCTTTCGATAGCTTATGTAAATAGCATGCCTGTGCAGATTGGGTCCAGGGTGAGTGAGTAGACATATGTATATGTTTGTTTGAAAATACATGTGTTTTGCACAAAATTGAAATAACTCAATTTGACCAAAAATAAATCAAAATTATATTATGCAAAATTAAAAGCCTCAAAGACAAACCAAAAAAAAAGAAAAGAAACTGCCTAAACAACACTTGGTGATTATAGGTAAACAATTGTAAGGTCTATAGTTTTTTTTTGTAATAAATAGAAAACCCATTTCGTAGTTTTGATACAGAATTCCCATTGTTCCCACAAAGCGAGAATTTGATTAGGCAAGAAAGACAAATGAGGTTGTTTTAAAAGAATAGTTGCAAGCGAACGAACATGGTGCCTTTGGCGATCCGGGTAGGCTATTGATGGAAACTAAAGCAATCCGGAAGCATTCCACCTAGCTGCTATTTATTTCTTCCTTGAGCAGTGTCGGACCCTGCCTGCATCCATCCAGCGTGCAATCTATTCAGCGAGCCAAGCATATGCAGAACCTGAAAGCGAATGAATCATTCCCGCCATCATAGATAAATTATTGATTGTGTTCAAAATAATAAAACCCATTTGAGTAAACAAAATGAGAAAAATACTAGAATACAGTCCAATAGAGTACTTAACAGATACCAAACTTTTCAAATACCACTGCAATATTTACCGTAACAGTTTTGGCCAACGATTCTCCTATTCTATTAGCTAAACGCAGTTTTGCAAACTTTTTCGGTCAGAAACCCCAAGAAAATGCTTGAACGGACCCCCAGATAGAAGACTGGACATCTTTGGAGTATTTTAGATGTCGCTATGACACCTGTTAACAAATAAATCTACTATTCTGGCGAAATTCCAAGCCTTGAGCTAGCAAAAATGGTGAAAAAAAAAATAAAAAAAAAAATTAAAAGAATATAATAAAATAGAGCTGGCATAATACCCGATTCTCGGCAATGAATACATCCCGAGCCGAGGGCACAACTCCGCCATATATAGGCTTATCAAACAAATAAATAATGTTTCTTTTAACAGTTTCTGTGTTCAGGTATTCTGCGCCGCTGTGACATCAAAACTCAACCTACAGCGCTAAAGTTTCCACCGAATGGTGTACTTGCATCTCCAGACAAAATGCCATTAGCCGATACTCGATTTCTAATATTTAAGCGTCCATGCGATATTATAAAACCCTGAAACTTATGAAATTTCATAAATAAACCCTCGACCCACAGGGAATCCCAAAATATTCGCCATGCACCACGGAGAAGATAAGATGCCCACGCAGCCCACAAAGGTCGTTCTGGAATCTTCCAGACTCCAGAGGCCAAACAGAGCAGACCTCAAAACACGAACTCGTGCACCGACAAAGAGCCCAGAGCACCAAAAGGCCCTGACCCTTCATAGAAATGCCTCACCTGTTTATACACGCCTGAAAGTGTTCTTACCGCCAGCTCCTTCAAATAGAGTAATCCCTATCTCAACATCTATATATATATATATATATATATATATATATATATATATATATATATATATATATATGTTAGATTCTTCAAAACAGAGAATCAGAAATGCATACAATATAGTATAATGGAAAGAAAAAAAGTAGAATAAAATTGACCAAGTAAGAGATGTACCGCCGGGCTCTCTACTCTTATTCTTCATCAATTTCTCAGAGCTTCTTCCACACTGATGAATTCCGTTTGGACAGTCCAACGACTCATATTGTAAGGGATTTCTCGTCCAAAACAGACTTAAAACATGTCGAAGATTTCACACATAAACCATACAAATCCCAACTTTTCCATGCGAGCTTGGTTCTCAGCAATCCTGGCCATGCGCAGGGATTCATAGGCGTTGTTAGGGAAGAGGAGGCAGGCAGGCAAAGGTCGGCCATGGCCGCACTCCTGGATGAAGAGCATGGCCAAAAGAAAGGTCAGTCGACGAGGGAGTTAGCCAAGCAAGTGGTAAGAACAAAAAAAAAAAAAGAGGTGAAAACAAAGTAACTTCGAACGAAACCCTAAAAAAATAGGAATCTGTGTTTTTTTTTTATTATTATTATCATTAATGCACATGTAGTAGTGGATGCAGGCACGTGGGCCTCATGCCAGGTCCCACGTTTCCTATTCTATGGTTTCTGCGTTCCATGGCGGTGGCCATTGGTAATTGTAGTTGTTATGAAGGAAAAGTCTCGGGGTCAAACCCGTGGACTTCCCCTCCTTGGCGTGATTTGACATATGTTGTTATATCACATTATTTTGTTAAATTATTTTGATTTTTTTTTTATGTGTGTTAGTTTATTTTTATTTTAAGTGTAAAAATAATATAGTGTAAAGAAAATATCTAATAAAGAAAAAAAAAGAAAAAAAGGGGTTTAAAATATATGTTATTAAACTTTTAAAGGTTATAAATAAATAAATAATGTTATAAGAATTTAAAGATTATTAAATCTTAAAGATTATTTAAAGATTTTATTAGTTAAAAATATTTAAAAAAAAACTGTTTTGGAGTCCGCGGGGATCGAACCCCGGACCTCCCCACCGGTCAAGTCTTTACAAAGTCCGCCCTGCCAACGCACCACATGATGTTACTTTTACAAATAATTTCACATATAAATACTTTAACTGTCATACCCAAGACCACCCACCAAGCGAAGCGTCTTAAGAAAAACACTAACGTCGAAAAATACATAGCATTGGTGAACGCCGAAACGTGGTTGGCAGTTGTGGATAAGTATTTAGATGCCACAGTTTAATCCTATTTAATCATTAAACGTGGTAATTATATAACCTTACAACAATTTTTTTTTTATATGTGATTAGGTAAATGTTAAAAAGTAAACATGTTAACAGATGCCTTGATAAATGCAAGAAAGTTATGAACGGTAAATCTGACCCATTGATTTTGGAGGACGACTGAGGATATGTCGGCATCTTCAATACATAGCCATCGGATAATGGTTTAAGGTTAAAAAAAAAAAAAAAAAAGATTAAAAGATCATTAATTGTGCCCATTGTTAATAGGTGTACGCCTTTCGACGTAAATTAATAAACATAAGGTCGGAAGTCACGTTAATCAAGTTGTAAGCGAAAAGTTAAAAGGGACTTAGACTAGGACAAGCGGGAAGGAGGCGACATATGCACTAGGAGAGTAAGCACAGGAATTGACGAGTATGGCGCAAGGCTAGCGTAGCTGCAGGGCAAGGGAACCAATAGTTCTTTTCGTAGGGGCGAAGAAACCAAGCTTAGTAAGATTAGAGGCTTAATCCTAACCCTAACCTAGCCAATCCCCTAATGGAATAATGTCTGTTTACAGACAAGTAAAGAAAACTTACGCCTAACCCTATTTCTAAGTTTAAAATAACACCAATTTGAAACGTCCGTGAACTCACCCCGACAACTTTGGGATGATGCAGGTCAAAGCATACAGGATGGTCAGGACTCGAGGAAGTCGAGGTAGGGGAGCGTTGTCGCAAGCACCACCAACACCGCCAGCGCCACCACCACCATCACCCGAACTAGCCCTCATACTGCGCTCGTTGGAAGCCATCAACGAGACTTTAAAGGGGCGACAACCGGCAGGGACTGAAGTGGAATCCCCACCGTCTGGAACGGGTAATCCAGAAGCGTCAAGGGATTCAGGGGGAGGACCTCCACCTGAAGACATCACACGAGAATTGCAGAAGATCAAACTTCCGGATTTTTCCGGGGGTCGCACCAGTGAATGCGCGGAAGCATGGTTGGAAGGCATGACAAGGTGTTTTGCCTTAAGGGACTATGCGTCCAACTCAAAGGCGAAAATCGTCATTTTTCAGTTAAGAGACAGCGCCCTGAACTGGTGGGGCAACCTGGAAAGACAACTGCACCTTACCCCAGACACAGTGTCTTGGGAACTTTTTGAGGAGAGATTCCGTAGGAAATATCTACCGGCGTACTACGAGGAACAACGGGTAGGGGTATTTCATGCCTTAGTACATGGAAACAGAACGGTAGAAGAATATGAGATCAGGTTTATGGAACTGGTCAAATATGTGTCGTATATGGATAACAACCAACGACAGACAGAGCGCTTCGTCTATGGATTGAACCCTAAGATAAGAGCTATGGTGCGGATGTGGAAACCGTCTTCAGTGGCGGAGGCGGTGGAAAATGTGCGTTACGCGGAAGAACACATGAACTTGACCGGGGGTACAAGACCGACATTTCCACATCGCCCAAGATTCGTAGGAAAGGCCCCGAGGACATTTCCTAGGGGAGGGGGCTCAAGGCCACCACCATATGGTAACAGAGTCGCGCCAAGGACAATAGCTGCAGGGATTTCAATGGCAGCGAGTGCAACATCCCGTTCATCGTCGACGGTGCAGACAGGTCCACGACCATCTCAGGGAACAACGAGTAGGGGCAGGGGTTCCAGGGAAATGAACTCATTTCAGAGGCAGTCACATAACAATGCATAGGTTCAATCTCGTGTTACCTGTTGGGGGTGCGGGGGACCCCATTACCAGCGCAACTGCCCAGAGTTACAATCAGGGTTCGTACATAGAGAAGGAAAGGCACCGATGGGGAGAGCAAGTAGCAACCACCAGATTTACGCAACGGTTAATAACCGCCAGACCGAACATCAATCCACGGTGGTGGAGTCATCAGGTACGCTAAATCATATCAATGTTAAGATTTTGTTTGATTCTGGTGTGACAGATAGTTTCATTTCACCATATGCATTAGAAAAAAGTGGGTTGGCAGCCTACGAGCACGATGACTTTAAACAAGTCGAGATGGTTTCGGGGGAAAAACAAGCAGTAGGACCTAGTGTCGATAATTGTATAGTAGACCTGGGAGTGTGTACTACCAGGTTGAAAGTATACGTCACTGCTCTTGGGGCATATGACATAATCATTGGAATGGATTGGTTAGCAGCTCATCGAGTTTTGGTAGATTGTTTCGCCAAGAGGGTGCTTTGTGTCGATGATGAAGGAAGACCAGTAGAGATCCAGGGTGTACAAAGAAAAGTGTCGTTACGTTTTATATCAACTATGAAGGTTAAGCGATGCTTGAGACAAGGGTGTCGACTTTATGTAGTGGAAGCAGTGAATGAAAGGAAGAGACCCTCATTGGATCAGTACCCGGTATTGTCAAAATTTCAGGATGTTTTTCCAAACGAGTTACCAGGGTTACCTCCTGAGAGGGAGCTTGATTTTACTATTGAGCTAAAACCTGGTGCAGAACCAATCTCCAAGACTCTGTATCGGATGACAGCGCCAGAACTTTGTGAATTGCAAATGCAGTTGAAAGAGTTACT
>ML823611.1:97806-126019 GCA_009831015.1 Picea engelmannii
ATATACCATCTCTTGTAACAATATCTATAAAATTAATAAAATAATTATACCATTTTTATCACAATATGATATTACTCTTATTAGTTCCTGTCGTAGGCATAGAGGGACTATAGCGATCGATAATTCATTGACTTCATATTAGTTTGTCCCTTGACCACAAATATTTCCATATTATCTATTGTTGGAACCAGGGAAATGAAAACATCGATTTTTATATTTAAAAAAGTATTGTTATCACTCCAAGAAACTCCTTAGGGTTGTAGACTAAGGATGCTTGGTAACTTAATGAATTTGCCCTTGAAAATGACCAAATCTAGTCAAAAAATTCCCTTTTGACTTTCATCTCCAAGAATGGCCTTCAGATTTTGATTTGATAATTCATAACCAACTTATTGAAGAAGATTTCAAACCATTTAAACCCAAAAAATATCGATCTGGGAAAAAATTCGGCTATTCTAGCTGTGACAGGCTTTCACCAGCTAATTTACCCGAAAATCTGCTCCTTAGCTGGTGAAAGGCGGAGCTTTCACCAACTAACTAGTCATAATTCTGCCTTCTACGCTGGTGAAAGCGCAGATTTTTTCAAAATCAAATTTATCAGTCATGGAGAGTCTGTTTTGCATGCTTAAATAGTCGATCGACATCTACAAAACCTCAGATTTTCAATGGTGCTTTCAAATCTGCATTTGGAGCCCGGGAAGCTAATCAATTTTTCTTTACAAGATTAGGCATCACTCTTTCAAAAATGCCAGTGCATTTTTTTATCGCTAACAAGTACCATATTTGTCATGATCTGATTGGACAAGGGATTAGAGGTCTTATTGTCGGCTTCACTATTCTCAATGTTATATATGTTGGCATATCCAAAGTATTTGATCGTATATGGTCTTTTTGAATCATATATTTTGTTATGCATTCATCGAAGGTGGATTAATGCTAGCATTAGTTCGAATGTTGGTTTAACATTTTATGCTAGGTAAATTTATGGCAATGTTTGATATGCTGGCATATCCAAGTTTGGCCTTCGAATACATTCTCTGGTGTTCGAACTATTGTTACAAAAAATATAATATTTTTTTTGGGATATGTCAGAGCGCTACCACATTGCATTTTTTTCTGAAATGTTTACAGAGCATTTCTGACAGACTTAAATGTTTACCTAACAACCTTGGTAGCGTTCAATGGTTGTTTAACAGGCTTGTTACAATACATTTTCTTCCGTTTTTTAAATTTATATGCTTCAACGACATTGTTGGTTCACTGGTTCATGCTTGTTTTTTGCATTTCCCCTGATTTCTTATTTGCATGTTGTTGTTGTCAAAGAGCTGCCACATTGCATTTTTTTTCTGAAATGTTTACAGATCATTTCTGACAGACTTACATGTTTACCTAACAGCCTTGGTAGCATTCAATGGTTGTTTGACAGGCTTGTTACAATACATTTTCTTCCATTTTTTAAATTGATATGCTTCAACGACATTGTTGGTTCATTGGTTCATGCTTGTTTTTTGCATCTCCCTTGATTTCTTATTTACATGTTGTTGTTGTTCTTGCTTGCTTGTTCGTGTTGTTGCAGTTTGCACGTTTGGGGTTCTGCAATCGTGATTGGAACTGCGTCATTCCTGGTGGAGTGGTTGATGATTGCTTCTTTCTTCTCTGCATGTTGTTTATTGTTGTTTGATTCACCTTTGCAGGGTTGGTGTCGTACACATGCAGTTGGGCATTTTGGTGCTTCTTATCTGGGTTGTTTTTTGGTGCTTATTCTTGTTTTCCTAGTTAACTGGTTCATGATTTCTTTTTTCATCTCCAGTGATTTCTTATTTGTGTGTTGATGTTGTTCTTGCTTGCCTGTTCGTGTTGTTACAGTTTGTACGTTTGGGATTTTGCAATCATGATTGGAACTGTGTCATTCCTGGTGGAGTGGTTGTTGCTTGCTTCCTTCTTCGTTGTGTGCTATTTATTGTTGTTTGATTCGAGTTTGTAGGATTCGAGACCTGGGCCTGTAGTTGGGCCTTTTGGTGCTTCTTAACTGGGTTGTTATTTGTTGCTTTTTCTTGTTTGCCTAAAGTTTGCAATGTTGGGATGTTGCATCCGCAGTTGGATCTCTTCTTACATTCTTTTGCAGTGGAGTCTGCATATAATACTATTAAGATAAAACAACATACAAAAATATTGCAGTCGATGTAAATTGCATCTCTTACGCGTTCAACCAGAGTTTGTTGACCTCAAACTATGTTTCATAGTTGTCGGCCTCAAACTATATTGCATAGCTAGCGATGCTTTTTCCATGGATTATGTGTTGCTATGGTTACATAGTTATGAGAGTAGGTTTTGTTGAGTGAGCGATATAGTTGTTCTCTCCCTTTTATTTTCCTCTTCTAAACTGTGTTTCTGGCTCTATAGTTTCTCGCCTTTTTGTGGTCATTTCGACTGACCACCGTTTGGTTGCATACTTAAGCAGTTTTATGGACACGGCTTCATGGATAGGTTCTATCGAACTATGATAGGTCGTGTTCAGTGTAAACATCTTGCACCCATAACTTTTGTGCTCTAGAATTCGACCCAACACTCCTAGAACTTGCAAGTGTGTCTCTGCATGCAATGAGTTTGTCTATTCTACTTATCTTTCCATACATAGTCAGGTTTTCAAATTTTGGCGGGTTGGCGCCTTTTCGGGTTCAGAAAATTTAAAGCCATCGTCGCTACCTTCCGTTGTTCACAATAGACATTAATTATGCTTTCAAAAGTCATAACCAACCAGATAGGTTCGAAAAGATTGGCTTTAATAAGCGGAAAACTCAAGGACATCTCCCATTAAAATGAATAGACAGGTGAATATTATGGATCTAGTAATTTCTTTTGCCTGCATTTTGAATTTGAAAAAAAAAAAAGAAAAAACAATTTTTTTTGGCTCTTTTAGTTTTCTTAAAGGCTTCAGCATAGTCCACGAACGTGTCACCCACAAAAGCCTTGACGTCATGTCCCTCTTTAAAATTGTGCATATCTTAGATGTCAGATTTGAGAATCTGCTCGGATATGGGAATGTTAATACGTGTTATTAGTCACTATTCAACGTACATATTCGAAAAGATTGGCATTAATAAGTGAAAATATCGAGAACATCTGTCAGTAGAACGAATTAACACAAAATCTACAGAAGATCATCCAGCGTTGCTTTTAAATACTTATTGCCATTTCTCTCTATCATCAAATAGTTGCGCTTTAGGGCGCCTTCGTTCTAATGTTCCTGGTCATGGACATGTAAGAAAACTTAGAGATGTGATTGAGGCCCAGATGAAAGAAGAGAGACTAGTTTTATGTGACACAAGCTTTGAGTAAAAAAAAAACTCTGTTATCCAACAGAAATCGAGAGAGGAGGAAAGAAGAAGAACAAGTATCTTCTGGTTGGTGTTCTCCATGTGTTCGATGCTTTGGTTGGTTGAAAAGGCTGCTTGGAGATATGTTTGTTGAACTTCTTTGTTTTTTGCTGGGAGTTGTAATGGATTTTCAGGTCACGTGCAAAATAGTTCTTCATTGAAGTATATAGTTTCTTCCAACAACACAAATTTGGAAAGTGTATCGAATTCTGCAGATCCCACAAGAATTTTTCTTCCTCGGGGGTGGCGCACTTATCGTGGCTTGAAAAATGGCATGTGATGTTCGTAAATGATGTGAAATATTACTCCATTTGCGAATGTAACCAGAGGCGGGTAACAAAAAATGTATGGGTGGATAAAATGACATATTATCACTACAAAAGTTTATATTTCAGAGTTTGTTGAGCTACTTGTGGGTGTGGTAACCGAGTTGACAGAAAGCCATGTTCTTTGTCAAAATTTGTTCGGTTTCCTCTGGATGTAGTTACAGACTCCACATATTTGGTGTCACCTCCGAACATTCCAGACCTTTCTATGGGCCGCCATATCTGCCACCACTATGAGGAAAGATATATTTTGATGCGATCTGCAACATTTGATACACTTTCCAGACATGTGTTGATGTGTTCTACAACATTTGATACATTTGCTAGACCTGTGATCCGGATTATTTTCGGCACAAAATGAGAGCGGAGATATAATAAAGAAATGCACAGAGATATCGCAGATATTCAATAATATAATAGAAATGTATCAGAGATGCAACCATAAACAAAGATATACAGTAATACACGATTTCTATTAATGAAAGAAATGTACAGAGACTGTAAAAATACAGAGTGAAAGACTCGCTAGAATGGTGGCAGCTTATCTCTGAGAAGAGATGTGACGGCTACTCGCATTCGCAAGAAGATGGTTACAATGAGGCTCTGAAGGCCTTTTTACAATAAATGGGAATGCAAAAAAACCTAGACATCGAAAAACCTAACCCTAGGAGATGAAGCGCCAAAAGTCATGTGGGCCCCATTTGGGTAAGTTAGTACATTAACTTCCCGGGGTCGTAACTTTTGCATACGATCTCCGTTTTAGGCGCATGATAGCTCGTTGGAAAGGTATCATCGAGGAGATTCATTTTGGAGGCTCAATTATGCCTTTGACTATCATTGAGAACATCAATCTTGAAAAACCTTCATTTGGGCCCTCAAAATGGCCCCGGAAGTTAAAAACTGCTAAAAATAGTAAATTGCCAAATTTGCCAGAAAACTGTTTTGAGCCAGTCGAAAAAGGTGGGTGGCCACCGATATCCACCTGGATCAACTTGTGTTTCCCGAAGAAGTGATGTACCTCAACAAATTAACATTTTGTAGCTGGGTTGGACGTTTTTTCCAATTTACTGTAATAAAGCAAAGAAGTTCAACATACAAATCTTCAGGCAACCTTTTCAACCAAACAGATGATCGAATACATGGAGAATAGTAGTCACAATATACTTGAATATTTTTCCCGTCCCATAGCTATTGTGACATAAAACGACTCCCTCCACTTTGAAATCGGCCTCAATCACATTTCTAAGTTGTCTCAGATGTCAAGGGTCAGGAACATTGCAAGGAAAACACCTTAAACCCCAAGTTTTCGACGACAGAGGGAAATTAATACTTGACAAAGAATGGAATGTTGAATAACCAGCCATTGCAAGCAGGCCATATCTAGAAGAGACAAGCTATTCAAAAAACTTGGATAGATGTAGTTGGCAGTAGAAAATAAGTACAAGACTCGAAATTGATATTTAACTTGTTTTTTTTCGAATAAAGGGTTTGCACGTCAAGAAAACTGTGAACAAGCTTCATCAATGTACATATTTTTTATTGGTCGGTGGCAAGCGAAATCGCAATTGTTGTGGCAAATAGTCTCAGCTGTATTTTGTAACCCATCTTATTTGAATATAGAATAATTCTGGTTTATTTTTTAATAGTATTTTCCAATCTGTGGTATTTGTTTTAATTTTGTTTTGGAGGACCCGTCCTGCTTCCATTCTTTGGGTCTGTAAGTTTTAAATCTGTGAAGTAAAGCAATGCATATAGATTCTTAAGAAAAACATAATTTAATCAATAGCTCATACACAAAGTACACAGAGATTTTATACCGGAAACCCTCAACCGGGAAAACCTTTCTTATTTTCCTTATATCGAATTTCACCATTCACCGTACAATATATACAATGTTTTTAGATATTCCGTAGATACCAAAACCCTAATCCCTTAATCCGGGATTAATTTAGTAAACCGCTAAAAATAGCAAAAACCGCCCACACATGCAAAGCAAAGCCCTTATATCTTCACCCTTCCAACCTAAATACTGGAATAGGTTTGTCGATGATACTTTTGTCATTTGTCCCCATGGTTGCGACAAATTAAATGAATTTGTGAATCACCTAAATAAACAATCTGACCAAATCAAATTCACCATGGACGTTGAAGATAAAGGTAGTCTTCCTTTTCTTGATGTTAGGGTCACAAAAATACATGATGGATCCTTATCCCACCAAGTTTATAGGAAGAAAACTCATACTGAACAATACCTTCATGCCAGTTCCCATCATCACCTTGCTAAAAAATTAGGCGTTCTCAATACCCTAGCTACTAGGGTCTTCAGAATCTCCGATGATGAACACCTTGATGAAGAGAAAAATCATCTCCCCAATGTTTTCAAGAATAACGGCTATAAAAAACATCAGGTGATTAAAGCCTTTCGAAATGCCACTAAAACACCTAGAAATAAAGAGCAAACAAATAATGATGTGTCTAAGGTTTTCTTACCCTACATACAAGGGACAACAGACAAGCTTGCTAGGATTTTGAAGAAGAAAAGCATTGGGACAACTTTCAAACCCTTAAACACTATTAGAAATTCCCTTAGGTCATTCAAAGACCATGTTGATCCCATTGAACAAAAGGGTGTCTATATGATCTCGTGCTCATGTGGTAAACAATACATAGGAGAAACAGGTCGCTCCTTTAGAATTAGGATTCATGAATATGCCACTGACATTAAACACAATCGCACTCGCCCCTCAGCCTTGGCAGAACATTAAGACAAAACCAAACATCACATTTGTATTGAAGACGCCAAAATTCTTGCCAAGATAGATCACTATCACAATAGGAAATTTAGAGAAGCCATCGAAATTGAAAAACAACCTAACAATCTAAACAGAGATGATGGATGGAAAAATAGTCAAAATTGGATCCCAACACTAACCACAATGACTCATTCTAGAAAATCAATTAATAACATTTTTTAGGTTTTTTCTTTATTTTTCTTGATCTCATTTCAACAAGTCGGCTCTGAATAAATAATTTATTTTTAGGTTTTATAAAAAAAAAATTGATTTCACCTTTAAACAAGTCGGCTCTTCATAATAACTTTTCAAGTATTTATTTACAATCGTTAAATCATTTTTCCTTCATTTCGCATAATACTTTCCTGATGATGGACCACACTGGTTTGGTCTGAAACGTCGAATAAGAAAAAACTAATGCGATGAATCCGAAAGATCTATCTCATCACAACAATGGTCGCAAAAGTCTTAGAACATAAATAATATGAATACTATTCAGATAAATATGAAAACTTTCTCCATTAATACATATTAGTATGAATACTATTGAAATAGATATCAAACCTTTCTCTTGGCCAATACTTAGCCAGTTATCTGGCCAGCAAGCCCTGGGTTCGTGGTACCCAGCACCTATGTCTTATGTTCCATCATATACATTTTGCAGCCAAAGAAATTCGGTGATCTGCAGTTTATGCTTTTACCAGTGAGAACCCAGCAGGGGTTCGAAAACATTGCCATTAATAAACGGAAAAAAAGGGTTTTGACTGTCAGATACTTATCCCTTTTCCCCTTTTCCTTTTCTCGTCCATTATGGATTTCTGGTTTTATACTTAGTCGTCTTTCTATGATGGGCGGTTGCAGGGTTCGCGGGTTGACATATCTTCATCTCCATCTGTATCTTCACATGACGAATTCGACCGACCGTTGTTCCTTTCCATACCTAGTCAATTTTATGTCCGCGATTGACGGGTTGGTGCATACGAACTTGCCTTTTCTTCTTCCCACCCATTATCTCTTTCTAGATATATACTTAGTCACCTTTCTATGGTATCTAGTTCCAGAGTTGGGGGGCTGGCATGTCTTCATCTCCATCTATATCCTCACATGACGGATCCAGCCAACCGTTGTTCCTTTCCATACTTATCCAATTTTATGGCCGTCATTGCGGCGTCGACGCTCACGAACTCAGTTGTTTATCGTTCTATTATATACATCTTGCACTCAAAACATCCATGATATACAATTCCAACGTGGGTTCCTCATATACATTAACATCGTTCAAAGTATCTGTCACTGCCTTCCATCCCCAGCAACTTCGCGTCCTTCCTGATATACATCAACTATGCTCTTACTAGTGACAACTGGACACAGTGGTACGAAAGATGCTTCTGTGACCTGCAATTTATGCCTTAACTGGTGAGAACTCAACAGGGGTTCGAAAGCATTTGCATTACTAAGAAAACACTAGATGTTCTTCTGCGAGATACTTAGTCCTTTTTCCCTTGTCTTGTTCCCGTGTATCATCGCTTTCTAGTTATATACTCAGTCGCCTTTCTATGATCACGGGTTCCAACGTTGGCCTGGCGAATTGGACCATCTGTTGTTCCTTTTCATACTTAGTGAATTTTATGCCCGCGGTTGTCGGGTTGTCGCTTTCGAACTGTGCTGCTTGTTGTTTCGTGATATACATCTTCCACTCAAAATTTTCGTGATCTACAATTCCACTACAGACTCCTTCGTCCTTTTTCCCTTTTTTTCTTCTCGTGTATTGTGGGACTATAAAGTATGGACATGATATTTTATAGACCATGTACGAATTGTGCATTCCATACCTAGCCACTTTTTGGATCGCGGGTTCTCGAGCGGGCGGGCTCAAAATTGGGCCCCCATTGTTCTGTTCCCTACAAATAGAACCCATAATTCTGCGATATACAAATTGACAAGTGGACCTACTGGCTGGTTGACTCAACATTGCACTTCTATTGTTTTGTGTCCTCCAAACAGCGCTCGCAGTTCCGCGATATAGAAATTGACACAAAGACTCCAGGGTTGGCGGGGTGAAGATTGCCATTGTTTACAGATGGTAATCCCTATCAACTATCTAACAGTATCTAAAAACATTATTTTCAATACTATATTAGCTCTTAGTAGTGACAATTGGACACAGGTACGAAACAGTTGGCATCACACCCTCCGCAATATACAAATTGACTACCAGATTCCGACATCATCCGCTCTTCTGTGTTACAGATTAGGCATTCAAATGTTCGGAGCGATACAATTTGAACGTCGGGGCCTCGCGTCTTCTACAGAGACCTTGTCAGCCTGTTTTGGATCCTCCTGTTGTCGGGTTCACGAAATGTCCAACTCTTGGATATTGTTTCGGGTTGGCACCAAGCTTTGTTCTACCACGGTTCACAAATGTTTCAAAGTATCCCCTGTAACTTCCTCTCGTTCCTAATATAGATTGGTTGTGCTCTTACTAGTGACAACTGAACACAATGGTACGAAACAGTTGCCATCCGGCCCTCCGCAATATACAAATTGACTATCGGGTTTACTTCTTCTACTCAAAATTTTCATGATCTACAATTCCACCGCGGACTCCTTTGTCCTTTTTCCCTTTTCTTCTTCCCATGCATTATGGATTTCTGGTTATATACTTAGTCGCCTTTCTATGGTCGCGTGTTCCAGTGTTGGCGGGCTAACATATCTTTATCTCCATCTATATAATCACACGATGAATCCGACCGACCGTTGTTGCTTTCCATACTTAGCCAATTTTATGGTCGCGGTTGTCAGGTTGGCGCTTTCCAACTCTACTTCTTCTTGTTCTATGATGTACATCTTGCACTCAAAACTTCCATGATCTACAATTCCACCGTGGACTTCTCAGACTCGCAAGCTTCACTCTACCACCGTTCACAAATTTTTCAAAGTATATATCGATGTCTTCAATCCCCACTAACTTCTTGTCCTTCCTAATATACATTGGTTATGCTCTTACTAGTGACAACTGCACACACTGATACGAAACAGTTCACATCCACCCCTCCGCAATATAGAAATTGACTACTGGGTTCCGACATCGTCCCCTCTTCCGTGTTACAGATTATGCATTCAAATGTTTTGAACGATACAATTTGACCGTCGGGGCCTCACGTCTTATGGGGAGACCTTGTGAGCCTATTTTGGATCCTCATGTTCACAGGTTCACGAAATCTCCAATTCTTAGTCAATGTTTCGGGTTGGCGCATTCGAACTCTGATGCTTCTTGTTCCGACATATACAGAGTATCCCCTGTAACTTCCTCTCGTTCCTAATATAGATTGGTTGTGCTCTTACTAGTGACAACTGAACACAATGGTACGAAACAGTTTCCATCTGGCCCTCCGCAATATACAAATTGACTATCGGGTTTACTTCTTCTACTAAAAATTTTCATGATCTACAATTCCACCGCGGACTCCTTTGTCCTTCTCCCCTTTTCTTCTTCCCATGTATTATCGCTTTGTGGTTATATACTTAGTCTCCTTTCTATGATCGCGGGTTCCAGCGTTGGCAGGTTCACATATCTTTATCTCCATTTATATAATCACACGACGAATCCGACCGACCGTTGTTGCTTTCCATACTTAGCCAATTTTATGGCCGCGGTTGTCGGGTTCGTAGTTTCGAACTCTACTTCTTCATGTTCTGTGATGTACATCTTTCACTCAAAACTTCTGTGATCTACAATTCCACCGCGGACTCCTCGAACTCACAAGCTTCACTCTACCATGGTTCACAAATGTTTCAAAGTATCTGTTGCTGCCTTTCATCCCTACTAACTTCTTGTCCTTCCTAATATACATTGGTTATGCTCTTACTAGTGACTCTTACTAGTGACAACTGCACACACTGATACGAAACAATTCACATCCGACCGTCCGCAATATACAAATTGACTACCGGGTTCCACCATCGTCCCACCATCCGTGTTACAGATTATGCATTCAAATGTTTTGAATGATACAATTTGACCGTCGGGGCCTCACGTCTTCTGGGGAGACCTTGTCAGCCTATTTTGGATCCTCCTGTTCATGGGTTCACGAAATCTCCAATTCTTAGTCATTGTTTCGGGTTGACGCATTCGAACTCCGCTGCTTCTTGTTCCATGATATACATATTACACTCATAATTTACGTGATTTAGAATTCCATCGCAGACTCCTTAGTCCTTTTTTCCTTTTCTTCTTCCCATGTATTATCGCTTTGTGGTTATATACCTAGTTGCTTTTCTATGATCGCGGGTTCCAGCGTTGGCGGGCTGACATATCTTCATCTCCATCTATATTCTCACATGACGAGTCCGACCGATCGTTGTTCCTTTCCATATTTAGCCAATTTTATGGCCGTGGTTGCCAGGTTGGCGCTTTCGAACTCCGCTGCTTCTTGTTTCGTGATATACATATTGCACTCAATTTTTTTGTGATTTCCAATTAGACAGCGGACTCCTTAGTCTTTTTTTCTTTTTCTTCCTCCCATGTATTATCGCCTTCTGGTTATATACTTAGTCGTTTTTCTATGATTGTGAGTTCCAACCTTGGTGGGCTAATATATCTTCGTCTCCATCTATATCCTCAGACAACAAATCCAACCGACCGTTGTTCCTTTCCATACTTAGCCAATTTTATGGCCGCAGTTGCTGGGTTGGCGCTTTCGAACTCTGCTGGTTCTTGTTTCGTGCTATACATCATGCACTAAAAACTACCATGATCTACAATTCTACCGCGGACTCCTCGAACTCGCAGGCTTCATTCTACCACAACTCACAAATGTTTCAAAGTATATCTCACTACCTTCCATCCCCACTAACTTCCTGTCCTTCCTGATATACATTAGTTATTCTCTTACTAGTGATATACAAATTGCCCTCTGGACTATCCTGCCATACCCTCTTCGTTGTTACGCATATTTCACTCAAAAAGTTCCAAGACATACAATTTGACCCTCACACACTCACCTCGAACGATTGTACCTTGTAACCCTATTTTGAAGATTCTTTTCCCCGTACCCGCGACCTCTATACTTTCTTACTATGCAATTAGAAACATTTCATGCTAACAGCTCACCATGTAGGAACCATCAACATTGTCATTAATGAGCGAAACGCTCAAGGATATCTCCCATTACTACGCATTAAACCAAGAAGTGCATAGAGTTATTTTTTCCCTTTCGATTGTTCATCTCGAACATACCTCGTCGTGTTGGCTCGCTCAAGAAATCGACAATGCTTGATCGCTCATTGTCGTATCCGCCATGTTTGCATTTCTATGTATGCAATTACTAGTGTTTAATGTTAACAACGCATCATGCAACAGTCGTCCAAATTATCATTAATGAACAAAAGTCTTGAGGACATCTCCCATTCACATGCATTAGGCCAAGATTTGTGCAGGGTTATATTATGCCTTCCAAATTTTCATTTCATTCATCGTCTGGAGCAAACAAACGTTCTTGTAGACTTATGGCAGCAGGTTAACATCAATTTTGTGGAGATACAGTAAATATTTTCGGACATCGGGACCAGAACTTCCAGTGGTCCAGGGCATACTTTCATTATTCATCCTATTCTGCCCAGAACGAAGTGATTTGGACCTTTGGAATAGCTCGTGTAGGCTGCATCCTTGAGGTTTTTGACTGTAAGGAGGTGGTCTCTTGGTGCGCCGAAAAATATATTCCAGGCCAAAGAATTATTCCACTGCGCGGCCATTCTCCTGTTTCTTTGTCACCTTAGGTCTTCCGCGAGATGTTAAAATTGTCCGATCCAACATTGACGTTCAAAGGACAAGACTGCAAACAGTTTCTAGAAAAACATGATAACGGGTTGGACATCTTAGCCGACTTCCTTGAAGACCCAACAACAGTTTCTGAAGATATCACAAGGTTGCAGGTAAGTTCCTTTAGAAATCCATTCCGGGAAATTGCTTGGTTGTTTACAAGAATAACGGGACATGCATCTACGACAAGCATTTCCCATATAATTATTTATATTTTGTATTTCACGATGAAGGAACAATACATTTTCGATTGGAGGAAGCTAATTTCCATTGAGATATGTTCCCAGTTGTCACGATTCAAATAATCGAATAAATTTTATATGTCATCCTACTTGATTTTCGCAATAGTGCATTGTTGTCCGTTTCCAAAACTTTTTCTTTCCAATAAAATAAACTGTGGATTCAACCCAATAACATTCGGGTACGAGGCCCTATGGAGGCACAAGGCCTCCCATTTTTTTTATGAATTTTTTAATGGCTTTGTCTCAGTTTTCAAAGATTTATTGTTAGGCAGGGATGCTTCGCGGATGCATGGCCAGGCAACCAAGTTTTTGAACAGGAAGGGCACACTTGAAGAAAAGGAAAATCACAGTGTCCTCGTGGTCTTTGTCTCTAAGGAAATTCATTCTTTCCTTCCATTCCACATCACGGAAAAGATGTTTGTTGCAGAAATAGCAAGGCAATACAACCACTGGTTGCATTTTTTCCATGACAAGAAAAAAAAAAACAGTTCATTCCTCTGCCTTGGAAAGTCGGAGACTTTGTGTGCAGAAACGTCAACAAGATTGATGAATTTGTCAGCCATTTCAATAAATTAAACCTAACGTATGTTGAAAGGCTAAAAGGGTTCGACCCCAATGTGATTTTTCGAGAACATTTACTGGTAGTTGGCTTCAACAACTCTTTTATCCATAGACATCTGACCAAAGATAGTGACAATGACGACAACAATTCTACTTGTGTTGATTGCGACGTAGAGACATTGCAAAGCGCGACTGAATTGTACAGACAATAGGGAAAAATATCCGGTGAGAAGAGTACCCAGTCTCCCGCCAACACTCCCAAGAGCACGACATCACGGAGAATCGCTTCGATGCCCCACCCCAGTAAGAAAGCAACCCAGGAATTTCGAATGAAGGAGGATATAAGAACCCTCCTCGCACAAAAATTGATAGTTCTCACAAAATTCCAGTGACGAAGAAGAGAAAAAACAATGAAGGGCAAGCGGAGGAACCCGAAATTGAAAGTGGATAGCTGCAACTTGAAATTGAAACTGAGCACATGCAGAAAATTGGGTAGTCCGCAGTGGAAATAGCTGAGACCGAAATTTTTGATGAAGATGAATCCTTTGTATTCCAAAGCATTGTTTTTAACAGCCAATCTAAAAGTATGGTCATTGAAAAGAGAGATGTAACAAACAGGAAAGGAAAATCTCGCACAGAGATTAACTTTAGGAAAATGTGGTCGTCCCAAATCTCATCATTTCACCAAGTAACTGGTGAAATTCTAAAGGATTCCATTGGAGGAATTGAGACAGAAAATGACAGACTGAAAGACCGCCTCAACGAATTTGAGCAGGCTTTCATTGCAACCTCGAAATTTTCTAGTCCTTTAGCAAAACTCCTACCTGCTACCACTGCAGCCAAGATGAAAGTATCCTCTACCCTCCTTGCATGATCTAGAGCCCTTATAGAGAATAACATCAACAAAAGAATGCAGCTAGTTACTAAATCCTGGGAAACATCGCAAAATTTAGTTTCCTTCGGAAAGAAGGCAAAATATTTCCTAGAACATTTGGAGACGAATTTAAAAAATGATCAGCGTTTATGTGAAGAGATGCTGACCCATTTTTTCAACTATGCCGTCAATACATCGGAACTGAAAAGAAGACAAGAGAAACTCCCCTCCCCAAAGCGGACCAAAAAAATAAAAGCATGCTGGAAAAATAAAGTTAACAACCTGGAGATCATTGTCAAATCATGTAAACAAGCCATATCAGAAAAGGAATATTTATTCATAATCTTGCTCCAAATAGACTTAGCCGAAAGTACCAATGAGGTTGAAGACCCAAACTTAATTCTCAAATCCTTGTCAATAACCAAAGAATCCTTCTGTTAATAACATTTCTTGTCCGAAGCACAAAAGCGATCAGGCCTGCAAGGGGAGCGATGAGCGTCGAGCGCAGCTCACAGAAAAAGTCTATTTCGGGCTTAAATCAAGCAAGCGAGCAGTCTGATTCTGACGATCAGGATTCATCCAAAGAGACAGATCAACGGTTGGCGGAAAATCGCAGTTAGCGAAGTTACGCCGATGTTAGCGCAATAGATAGAGCCCATGTTTTGTGCATGAATGGATGACAGCCGTTCATCCCAAAGGGCACGTGGCACGAGATCTGGTCACGTCGGATTTTCGACAGTCACGAGTGCAAGGGGTGAAGGTTTTATGTCTTTGAACATCACGAAACCCCGAACCCCGAGAGCGCTGAAAGTGTCGAAACTAGGGCCCGCGACATCACGAAACGTTTTCAGCCGTCCATCTAAAGGGGACACCTGGCAGCAAATTGAGCCATCTCGGCGTTTCGCCCATCGCGACTCCAAGGCACAAAGAGCAGCTCCGCTATATTCCGATGCGCGAGGTGCCGGGAGAGTCCCGGACCCGGGCCTAAATTATCGTCGGGAGAGTTAAGGGCCGTCAGATCTAGAGGGACGTGTGGTGCCAGATTAAGTCGTCTCGGCGAATCGCTCATCGTGATTTCGATCAGCAAAGATCAGCCCCTTCATATTCGCGAACGTTGAAAGCGCCTTGGGAATAAGCACGTGGTCACAGTCTGTGGTCACCTGGAGACAGATAGGAGCTACGTTAAGAAGGCCAAGGCGTCGAGTTCAGTTACAGAGGGGATCATCGCGATCTCCAGGCGCCATCGGATCCGATCTCCATACTGTTTCTCGCCTGGAGTAAATGAAGGAGAGAGCGAGTGGTTGAAACCTCCTTTCATTCATTAAGTGAGGGGAATGGAGGGTCTGGCAAGCCGTCTGCTCAAAGAGGTCATGTGTATCGATCTTCTCAAAGAAACCATGCCGAAGTCCTCGACTCGACAGAGAAGTCTGCTCACGCCAGCCCAACACTTAATGACCCAGCTACCTTCCTTATAGGAGCCATGCGTAGTTAAGGTGGCGCTTAGAGAAAGATATCAGTACGAGTTTGACTGAAGGGACACCAAGCTTTAGGTGACTGGACACACCTCTGTGAGGTGAATTTTCCTGAGTATATAGACTCAGTTTTAGTTTTTGTAAGGCATTGATGGTAGAACTGAGCTCCCGATTGTAAAGTTTTAGCACAGACTCTAGTTCTCTGGTTATGTATTTACATGTAAGATTTCTTGTTTAATGACAGATAGTCTCCTCACTCCATCTGGTTTTCATCTTATGCTAAGATATTCTGTGACCGACTGATTCGCACGAATTATGGCAATTATGTTGTGATAAAGGATTTATTGTGGCACTATTGTTTTCTCTGGTTTTCTGCGTTTGAGCGTAAGAAGATCTTTCATTTAGATGTCTTCTTCCACAGTTTGTTAAGAACCTGATGTTTACTACAGACCTTAGCATCTCTCTGATACAAGTCTTCCCCCTACTCACCCTTACTACAACTCATTGTCTGAAGTTATCTAAGACCTCACTTGCCCATGCATGCCCGGTCTAGTTTCGAAGTTAGAACCACATCGTTTTGAGTTAATCTCCATTTGATCACCCCATTAAACAAATCGTGACATAAACTAATGGGCGTCGGGCTCTGCTCCTGCTGCAATCTAGGGGTGACTTCTGACGCTAACATTTCTGGCACCGTTGTCGGGGATGAAGTTGAAAATTTCCCCGGGATTGAACGACATTGAGCCTCTGATTCTGAAGGTGCATCGGGTATCAGAGCCTTTTGAAGATTGCTACTGTGCACTTGGCGACTCCATTGTGATGACTCCACTGTGGCAAACCTGCCGTGTTAAGTGTGGCTTTCAGAGGGAGACACATGGGGTCTCATCCACAACTGCCTCTAGCTACACCGGGCACTGACCCAGAGGTGGTTCTCAGAAAAGGAAGGGCCCCTGGAGAAGAAGCTTCCACCGTCGAAACAGGTAATCCGCCATCTCCTTCTATAAGAACTATGTTGTCTCCTCCTCAGTTTCTTAATAGACCTCCTTCAGAGGTTTCCTGTTTCTTGAATTTTGGGAGTGTTCTTGCTGAGTTTTCCCCTCTTGAGCTGGGATTGAGGGAGAAATCCTTGTCACTCCCCTCTCCTCTAAAGTTGTACCATGGCATAGACCTAGGACCACAGAAGATTTCCCCACTCCTGCACAAAGAGGAGCACCTGCTGACTCAAGCTCGTTAGCCTTCTCCTTAAATCCCCTCTTTTTTCCCACTCCACTTCGAGACTCATTCCCAGTAGCCCCTTCACAAACTCCTTCTCCTCCAAGTTCTCCTCCACCTAATATCCCTATGGCTGGTGCTAATCCCCCTCTGAATAGAATGGACTCCATAGTCGCTGCCAGATACGCCCCCTTAATCCTACCCCATCCTATGAACCCTCTCCCTGCTGGAGATTACTTGAAATACATGCCCAAGTTCACTGGGGAAGGGGACATAACTACAGAAGAGCACCTGGCTGCTTTCTACAACTATGCAGATAATCTAAACATTGAAAACGAAGATGTCTGGATGAGAGTCTTTGTCCAGAGCCTAGATGGCGAGGTGAGGAAGTGGTTTAGAGGATTGGCCCCCGAATCTATTGCTGGGATCGAAGCCCTGGATAGTGCTTTCCTGAGGCAGTGGGGAGATAGGAAAGATTTCATGTATTACATGACAGAGTTCCGATCTCTGAAGAAGATGGACGGAGAGTCTGTCTCCAACTTCTCCAAGAGATTCAATAAGATGTATAACAAGATCCCCGCCGAAATAAAACCTTCAAAAGCCTCAACCAAGATCTCTTATGCTAGTGCATTTGGCCCCGATTTTTGTCTGTTACTGAGAGAAAGAAGAGCCACCTCCTTAGCTCAAATGCAAGATGCGACCATAGAAGTGGAATCCAATGTATTAGCAGCTGACAGACTGAGGAACAAGGCCGACGCAGACAGAAGAAAGGGAAGGTCGTAAACCTCAACCTCTGGATCATCGGTGCCCCACACTCAAGTGGATGAACTGACCAAAATGGTGAAGTCTCTGTCTGCAGTGATGGAGAGAATGAAAGTCGAGGGGAAGCAAGCATACAAGGGCCCTCAGAACGCCAAAAACAAAGGAGGTTTCAGGAGGCCGAACAATTTTTGTCCCCCGAATATGCAAAGAAACAGAGAAGACCAGAAGATTCAGGCCCCTTTTCAAAACAATTTTGTGGCCGAGGGGGAAGAAGGAGAAACAGACGATCTTGATCCTGAAATCCATTGCTTCGGAGACACTCCTCCTTTTCCTCATCTCACCCAATCATCCTACGGGGAGTCTCTCATGGACAGTCAGCTAAATGAACTGAGCAAGGGAAACAAGACTAGTGGCGGCCCAGGCAGGTATGACCTGAGGTCTCAAAAGAAGACAGTAGCACCTGGGGTCCTTGAGCAGTCCACTAGAACAGAGAGGCCTTCCAATGAAGTAGCAGACGGTCACAGAGGTAAGAATCCCTGACCCCTCTCTCCCATAGTTCGGAGTCATGTTCCCGAAATAAGAGAAATCCCGAAGCTTACGTCTTCTTTTAATTTCGAGCATGAAATTCAAAAAATTAGAATCCCTGTGCCCCTAACTGAATTGATTAAGCATGAAGGGTTCAAGAAATGATTCTCTGAGCTTTTACAGTCTAAAGCCTCATGCATTCCCTTAGACTCCATCAATTTGCAAGATGAACAGCCTGCAGTTATTCTAGGTCCTGTGGTAGAAGACATGAATGATTCACCCCCCCCCCCCTTCTACACTTCCTTGAACATACATGACAAGGTACTGCACAATTGCTTGATGGATTCAGGGGCTTCTCACAACCTCATGCCCAAAACTTTCATGGAAGAGTTAGGACTAGAAGTCACCCGAGCCTATCATGACCTTTATTCCTTTGACTCCAGGAGAGTTCAGTGTCTTGGAGTTATTAAAGACTTGGTTGTGACCTTGTTTCAGCTGCCCATGAAAAGTGTGTTCATGGATATTGTAGTGGCCGATGTCCCCCCCAAGTTCGGTATGCTTTTATCAAGATATTGGATAAAAATATTGGGGGGAACCTTGCATATGGACCTTACATATGCTACTATCCCAGTGTTCGGAGGAGAACATAGGAGACTATATAGGGAAGCCCAACTGGCCTATATAATCAGTGATGAAGCCAATCCTACCAACCATCCAATTTTCGCCCTGGACACTGATTTAGGTTCTAGTTTACTGCAACTCACCCATGCTCCCGAGCCTCCTCTTGAACTCAGAAAGAAGCCCACCTCTCCTCGTCAACTTCCTCCTTCCATCACCCCCATTTGGAAAATGTTTTTCGATGGAGCCTGTTCCAGGGAAGGCGCTGGTGCCGGGGTGTTTTTTGTGTCACCTGCCCAGGAAACTGTATCTTTGTCATACAAATTAGAATTTGAAACCACCAACAATGTGGCAGAGTATGAATCCCTTGTTCTAGGATTAAGAGTTGCAAGGGAAATGGGAATTCAGGAGATAGCAGTGTTCGGAGATGCAGAGTTGGTGGTCCAACAGATCAGAAGCGCTTATCAGGCTAAGCACCCTCGACTCAGAAATTATAGGAATGAAGCATGGGACCTAATTGACAACTTCTTCTCAGCTTTCAATATCTCTTTTATTCCAAGGGAGGATAATGTTGTGGTCGATTCTTTAGCTGTCTCAGCCAGTTTGCTCAGAGTTCCTCTGCCGCCTATGGTCAACTCTGATGTTGAAATAAAATATAGGCCCTCTGTACCGGACAATGTCAAGCATTGGAAGGTATTCGAAGATGATCTGGAAATCGAGAAATTTCTCCAATCTGTTGATGAATTTTCTGCGCTGCACATTGATCAGGATCCTGACACAGAAGGTGACCCTCACCCTGAGGTGTTTTTGAATCAAATTGTTAACCACCAGATTATTCAGCTACCTAGCAATCACATTCCGAGGGGACTTATTCCTTTAGAAAGATTGTTCGATGGGAATGATGTGGAAGTAAAGGGTAGGGTTTCAGATGAATATGTTGATACAGCCGAGTGCAACATTGGCACACCAGAGGAGCCTAATTTTGTCAAGTTGTCAAGCAGTTTGACCACAGAACAGAAGGTCGATTATACTGAGTTATTGAGAGAGTTTGTTGATGTGTTTGCATGGACCTACGAAGACCTCAAGACGTATGACACGTCTGTCATTGAACACAAGATCCCACTAAAGGAAGAGGCTAAGCCATTTAGGAAGAAGCTAAGACAGATAAATCCCATGTTGTTGCATGTCATGGAGAAAGAAGTAAAGAAGTTGTTGGAGGCCCAGATCATCGTCCCCCTGAGATATTCCGAATGGGTGGCCAATTTAGTTCCAGTAAGGAAGAAAAGTGGAGAAATCAGGCTTTGTGTCAAATTCAGGAACCTGAACAAGAGCTCAAATAAAGACAAGTATCCCCTACCCAACATGGAGCACATATTACAGAAGGTAACCGGTGCATCTAGGATGTCCATGATCGACGGATTTTCTGGCTATAATCAGATATCGGTCATGCCTGAAGACATAGAAAAGACGGCCTTTACCACTCCTTGGGGCACATTCATGTACGCCAAAATGCCTTTTGGGTTAATGAATACAGGAGCCACATTTTAGCGAGCCATGGACATAGCCTTTATCAGAGAAAAAGATCAGTTCGTGGTGATCTATCTGGATGACATCACAGTCTTCTCGAGGTCTGACAAAGAGAACTGTTGTCACCTAAGGAAAGTCTTCTCAAAATGTCAAAGATTTGGCCTTTCCCTGAACCCCAAGAAATCTTTGTTTGCTATGGAGGAGGGGAAGCTATTAGGCCATATAGTATCAGCAGAAGGAGTGAGGATTGATCCTAGCAGAGTGGAGGCAATTTGGACCCTGTCGCTTCCCAGGTCGAAGAAGGAAGTTCAGGCCTTTTTGGGGAAGATTAATTTTCTGAGGAGATTCGTCTCGAATTTCGCTGAGTTGGTGAAACACATCACAACCATGCTCAAGAAGGGAAATGAAGTGAAATGGACCGCTGAACCCAGGGAATCTTTTGTCCAAATAAAAAAATCATTGACTAAGGCACCAGTGCTGATCAGTCCTGACTATTCGAAAGATTTCCTAATTTTCTCTTTCGCCTCTTTTGATGCAGTAGCAGCAGTCTTGTTGCAGAGAAATGAGGAAGGGCGAGAGCAACCCATTGCCTTCTTCAGCAAGGCATTAAGAGATGTAGAGGTCAGATATGAAATCATGGAGAAGAAGGCATATGCCTTAGTAAAAGCCCTCAAATCTTTCAGGGTCTATGTCCTGCACTCAAAGGTGATTGCATACGTTCCTTCAGCCTCTATGAAGGACATCCTTGTACAGCTCGACATTTATGGGAAGAGGAGTAAATGGATAGCCAAGATCCTGGAATTTGACCTGGAAATAAGGCCTACCAAATTGATCAAAGGTCAGGGCTTAGCCAAGTTGTTGGTTGAAGCCAATTGCCAAGCCTTGGGGATAAGTTGTATCAATGAATGCTCGGGAATCCAGTAGGGTCGGCTTTCTGAAAGAGACCCTCAAGGGGAGCCCCCATTGGCCCAATGTCCTTGGTTTAAGGATGTCATATACTTCCTGCAGGAGTTGCAGCCTCCATATGGCCTGCCAGGAAACAAAGCAAGAGCTCTGAAGCTCAAGGCGGTCAGATATTGCCTTATTGATCGAATCTTATACTGGAAAGACCCCCTGGGTATACTTTTAAAATGCATGGATCCACAAGAGGCCGACAGAATCATGGTTGAATTTCACAGCGGCCTATGCGGGGGGAACCATTCCTGGAAGACCACGGCCCACAAAATTCTCAGAGCTAGGTACTACTAGCCCACCGTATTCACTGACGTCTGCAGAAGGGTCCAGGCTTGTATCAAATGTCAAAGATTTTCAGGAAAGCAGCAACTCAAGTCTCTGCCTTTACAGCCTATGGTTGTTTCGGGACCCTTCCAGCAATGGGGCCTAGATTTTATCGGAGAAATCCACCCTGCTTCCAGTGGGCAGCACAGGTGGATCCTGACTGCCAAAGACTTCTTTACCAAATGGATTGAAGCTATCCCCACCAGGAATGCTTCCCACAAAGTAATTATTGGATTCTTGGAAGACCTCATTACAAGATTCGGTTGCTCGAGAAAGATCGTTACAGATAATGCAGCCTCATTCAAGGCCGAACCATTGGTCAAATTATGTGAGCAATTTGGAATCAAGTTGATTCACTCCACTCCATATTATCCACAGGGCAATGGTTTAGCAGATTCCTCCAACAAAAGCCTAATAAGGATCATCAAAAGATTGTTGGAGGATAACAAAAAGGCTTGGAATTTGAAGCTGAAGTTCGCTCTATGGGCCGATCGAGTGACCACAAAGAGATCCATAGGCATCTATCCTTTCCAGTTAGTTTACGGAACAGAAGTTGTCTTTCCTTCTCAGTTGGCCATTCTCGTAGTGAAATTCTTCCAGGATTATCAAGAAGAGCCCAATGATATGATCCGAAGAATTCATCAGCTGGTAGAAGTCCAGCAGGCCAGAGAACAGGTAATGATCAGAGTTCAGGACCACCAACAAAGGATCAAGTAGGTTTTTGATAAAAAATCCAAGAAGGAGGAGTTCCAGCCAGGAGACCTGGTAATGAAATGGGATGCTCCTAAACAAGACAAGGGCAAACACGGTAAATTTGAAGCCCTGTGGATCGGGCCTTTCAAAATCTCTGAAGTTTTCTCAAATAACACATATCGGCTGTAGGATTTGGAGGGTGAAGAAGCTTTCAATTGCCCAGTAAATGGGCATTTTCTGAAGAAATGTTTTGTTTGAGCCATAGATGGCTCTTTTGTTTGTAAATATTGTCCTTTTATTTCTTTGTTCATTTTCGTTTTTTTTATTTTATTTTTCGGCTTAATAATGACTCCATAGCCAAACAGTAAGGCACTGGAACTGAAAAATGAGTCCTTAGAGCATCACAGGGATGACTCTATCCCCCATGGAGCCTAATGTTAGTAACATTTATTGTCCAAAGCACAAAAGCGATCAGGCCTGCAAGGGGAGCGATGAGCGCCAAACGCAGCTCACAGAAAAAGTCTATTTCGGGCTTAAATCAAGCAAGCGAGCAGTCTGATTCTGACAATCAAGATTCATCCAAAGGGATAGATCAACGGTTGGCAGAAAATCGCAGTTAGCGAAGTTGTGCCGATGTTAACGCAATAGATAGCGCCCATGTTTTGTGCATGAATGGATGACAGTCGTTCATCCCAAAGGGCACGTGGCACGAGATCTGGTCACGTCAGCTTTTCGGCAGTCGCGAGTGTAAGGGGTGAAGGTTTTATGTCTTTGAACATCACGAAACCCCGAACCCCGACAGCGCTGAAAGCGTCGAAACTGGGGCCCGCGACATCACAAAACGTTTTCAGTCGTCCATCTAAAGGGGACACCTGGCAGCAAATTGAGCCATCTCAGCGTTTCGCCCATCGCGACTCCAAGGCACAAAGAGCAGCTCCGCTATATTCCGATGCGCAAGGTGTCGAGAGAGTCCCGGACCCGGGCCCACATTATCATCGGGAGAGTTAAGGGCCGTCAGATTTAGAGGGATGCGTGGTGCCAGATTAAGCCGTCTCGGCGAATCGCTCATCACGATTTCGATCAGCAAAGATCAACCCCTTCATATTCGCGAACGCCGAAAGCGCCTTGGGAATAAGCACGTGGTCACAGTCTGTGGTCACCTGGAGACAGATAGGAGCTGCGTTAAGAAGTCCAAGGCGCCGAGTTCAGTTACAGAGGGGATCGTCGCGATCTCCAGGCGCCATCGGATCCGATCTCCATACTGTTTCTTGCCTGGAGTAAATGAAGGAGAGAGCGGGTGGTTGAAACCTCCTTTCATTCATTAAGTGAGGGGAATGGAGGGTTTGGAAAGCCATCTGCTCAAAGAGGTCATGTGTATCGATCTTCTCAAAGAAACCATGTCGAAGTCCTCGACTCGACAGAGAAGTCTGCGCACGCCAGCCCAGCACTTAATGACCTGGCTACCTTCCTTATAGGAGCCATGCGTAGTTAAGGTGGCGCTTAGAGAAAGATATCAGTATGAGTTTGACTAAAGGGACACCAAGCTTTGGGTGACTGGACACGCCTCTGTGAGGTGAATTTTCCTGAGTATATAGACTCAGTTTTAGTTTTTGTAAGGCATCGATGGTAGAGCTGAGCTCTCGATTGTAAAGTTTTAGCATAGACTCTAGTTCTCTGGTTATGTAATTACATGTAAGATTTCTTGTTTAATGACAGACAGTCTCCTCACTCCATCTGGTTTTCATCTTATGCTAAGAGAGTTCGTGACCGACTGATTCGCACAAATTATGGCAATTATGTTGTGATAAAGGATTTATTGTGGCACTATTGTTTTCTCTAGTTTTCTGCGTTTGAGCGTAAGAAGATCTTTCGTTTAGATGTCTTCTTCCACAGTCTGTTAGGAACCTGATGTTTACTACAGACCTTAGCATCTCTCTGATACAAGTCTTCCCCCTACTCACCCTTACTACAACTCACTGTCTGAAGTTATCTAAGACCTCACTTGCCCATGCATGCCCGGTCTAGTTTTGAAGTTAGAACCACATCGTTTTGAGTTAATCTCCATTTGATCACCCCATTAAACAAATCGTGACATAAACTGATCGGCGTCGGGCTCTGCTCCTGCTGCAATCCAGGGGTGACTTCTGATGCTAACACGTTCCATGAACAAGTTGATATTTTAAAGGGGTTGTCTTTCGAAAAGTTTTACGACATAGTTGAACATCATCTAGATGAGCACGAGTGCTGGGTACTAGACTATGCGGCACACAATGAAGAAATTGAACAAAGTCTGCATAGTATTTCAATGGATCTAAGGAAATTAGAAAACGACCTTTACGACATAGAAATCTGGGATGAAATCAACATGGCCCCCATGAAAAGCTACATCGAAGAATGGTTCCAGCAGAGAATGGACAACCTCATCCATGAAGGGCAACAACCGGTCGACAGGACTCCAATGACCATCAACGACGTCAACAAAAATGCATCGGCTTCATAGTAATTCTATACTGCATCTTGTTTTCTTTATCAATCCAGTTTAAGTCTATACTGTCATCTTGCTTTCTTTGTCAATCCATTTATCACCTCTTTAAATAGAAAACTGTAACCAAAGACTCATAACTTCCAATTTCTTCTTTTCAGGTCTTCCTCTCTACCGTCGCGCACTTCTTCTTTCGACATTCCTAATTCTTGTACTTATTTCTTTTTATGGTCCACGGGAGCCCCAATCCTAGTCTATATGATAAACGCATTTAAATTTCCAGAAAGATGTAACACACATTATTAATTTTTGATAAATTTCAAAGAAAACTGATTCGGGAATGCCTTTATTGTATACTGAATTTTGGGTGTCCAGGAACCTTTCTTGTTTGTTCCAAGGAAAACTAATTCAGCACTGCTACATTTTTTGTGTCCTATTGTATGCTAAATTTTTTGTCTTGCACAACGTTGTTACTATTCTATTGTATGCTAACTTTTTGAGTCTCCATGAACCTATACTTTGATAAATTTATATTTTTCTTATGTCCAGAAGCCTTTGCTTTAAAGCAAGCTAATTCGAGAATGCTAATTTTTTAGTGTTTTTCTCCACGAACCTATGTAACAGACGTTGTTACTATTCTATTGTTTGCTTTTCAATGTTGAGTAATTTCCAGAGATATGTAACAGACATTATTAATTTTTGATAAATTTCTATAGTCCCCAACTCCGCTTCTCAATTTGTAACCAATTTTGAGCCTGCCAGCCCGAAAACCCGTGATCCAAAAACTTTCTCCCCACAAACGTATTTAAAATGTATGTAAAGAAAACTAATTCGGGAATGCTAAATTTTTTGTGTCTAACAAAAGCCTTTGTTTTAAAGCAAACTAATTCGAGAATGCTAATTTTTTTGTGTTTTTCTCTACGAACCTATGTAACAGACGTTATTACTATTCTATTGTATGCTTTTAAATGATGTAATTTCCAGAGATATGTAACAGAGATTATTAATTTGTGATAAATTTCTATAGTCTGCAAGTCTGTTTGTCAATTTGTATATCGCGGAACTCTCGGTGCTTTTTGTAGGGCACTGAACAACAGAGGCCCAATTTTAAGCGCACCAGCCAGAGAACCCGCGATACAAAAACTGGCTAAGTATGGAATAAGGTCTCTGTGCATGCTCTATAAAATAAGCTTTTGTTTTAAAGCAAACTAATTCGGGAATGCTAATTTGTTTGTGTTTTTCTCCACGAACCTATGTAACAGAGGTTATTACTATTCTATTGTATGCTTTTAAATGATGTAATTTCCAGAGATATGTAACAAACATTATTAATTTGTGATAAATTTATATAGTCCGCAAAACCACTTTTCAATTTGTATATCGCGGAACTCTCGGTGCTATTTGTAGGGCATGGAACAATATAGGCCCAATTTTGAGCCCGCTAGCCCGAGAACCCGCGATCCAAAAACTGGCTAAGTATGGAATGAGGGCTCTGTGCATGTACATATTTCGTATGTATAAAACTAAATATCTACTTTATAAATTACATATTTCGTATGTATAATAGACGTTACTACTATTTTTTTTGTCTCTCCACGAACGTATGTAAAGAAAACTAATTCAGGAATGCTAAAAAAAATTGTGTCCAAGAACCTTCTGTTCTTCATGGAAACCACATGTATTTCAACTTGCTACCCACGTGTCTATACTCGGTCGCATTTATTCCCATTCCAACCTGGCAGGGAATACACTGCCATGCATCACTTGTTTTATTACCATTTAATATAATATAATTGCAATATAATACTCTAACATGTATCTAATTTTTTAAATGTTTTCAATAATCATACCATTTCTTATCACAATATGATAAGACTCTTATTCTATTACCATTTAATATAATATAATTGCAATATAATACTCTAATATGTATCTATTTTTTTAATGTTTTTCTTAGAGTTAATGATTAATTAATGGTAGGGGTGAAACAATATTAGAGTAAATGTTATTACATTTACACTAATATTGCTACACCCCCCACCCTCATATTAACATTTAGACTAATATTGCCCAACCCCCCACTCTCATATGGGGCAATATTAGAGTAAATGGTATTACATTTACACTAATATTGCTCCATATGAAGGTGGGGGATGGGGAAATATTAGAGTAAATGTTATTACATTTACACTAATATTTCCCCACCCCCAACCATCATATATATGAGGGTGGGGGGTGCAGCAATATTAATGTAAATGTAAGTGGCGGGTGCAACAATATTAATGTAAATGTAAGTGGCGGGTGGGGCAATATTAGTGTAAATGTAATAACATTTACTTTAATATATGAGGGTAGGGGGTGGATCAATATTAGTGTAAATGTAATATTAGAGTAAATTTTATTACATTTACACTAATATTGCCCCATCCCCCACCCTCATATATACGAGGGTCTATGAGGGTGGGGGTTGGGGTAATATTAGAGTAAATGCTATTACATTTACTCTAATATTGCCCCACCCCCATAGGGAAATATTAAAGTAAATATTATTACATTTACTCTAATATTGTATTACATTTACTCTAATATTGCCCAACCCCCCGCCCTCATATACCCTCATATATGAGGGTGGGGGATGGGGCAATATTAGAGTAAATGTTATTATGAGGGTGGGGCGTGGGGCAATATTAGAGTAAATGTAATAACATTTACTCTAATATTGCCCCACCTCCCATCCTCATATAATAGCATTTACTCTAATATTGCCCCACGCCCCACCCTCATAATAACATTTACTCTAATATTTTTTTTGACGAGAACGGTTAGAGTGTATTAATCGGCTTCCTGGCAAACCAGAATCAGAAAATTACAAAGCTGAAGAAAGTTGATGATTTCGCTGTCAACCTTCTTGTGGATAACTTGAGAGTACCATCCCACTTACTTCTTGATCTAAGTCGAGAAAAATACAAAAAATGCATACATGAGTAAATTCTCACAAACTGTGAGCACAATAGGAGACAGAAGCAAAGCATTAAACCTAGGAGGATGAGACTTTCCCCTTAAAAAAGGAATCCAGTTTTTTCTGAGAACCTGAAGAAATGTTGGAGGTAGCCTCCTTTTTCTCTGCGTGCTTTGTTGGTCTTTCTCCCTCGGGTGAGGGGTGGAGACGGAACTGAAGTGTCTTCAGTGGCAGGAGTTTCCATAGAGCCGCTGGAGGGAATTGAAACCACTAGACCTGCAGGGGCAGTGGGCTCCAGAGTTGAGTCTCGATTTCCTTTCGCTGCTACTGACTCTGGAGGAATGGATTCCGGAAAGCTTTCGTCTGTCGGATTTCCCTTGACTGATGTTGATTCTGGATCTAGGGCTTCATCTTCCGTCAATGCCTCAAAACTGTTTTTATTTTCTAGAGTAGCCTCTGCTGAATGTGTGGCCTTCGGAGCCTGGGTTGCCTTTCGCCGTGGCTGCCTGCGTCTGATAGAAACTGGCTGAAAATCATCTTCTTTGACTGGTCCCGGCTCCCCAGAGGCTTTGGGGCAGCTTTTTGCGAAATGACCGTATTCATGGCACCGGAGGCACTTAAAAGGGATCTGCTCATAATCCAGCTCTTGGATATGGGACCACTCCCCCAGGGAGAGCTTAATAGCTTCCGGA
>ML823612.1:0-26357 GCA_009831015.1 Picea engelmannii
TTCTCCATATAAAGTCCAATGAGGTTAGAACCACTCTCAAACATCCTGAAACAATTAATGGTAATGTTAAAAATTTAAGTAAAAGGATGAAAATTTTCATCATTTTACTTTAAGAATTTAATATCACCATTAATTACTAGGGTGGGTGAAATGGAGGGGGTGGGGACCTCTTTAAATAACATTAGTAGGGAAAATTAACCATCAGCTACACACCAAAACACCTCACAACTCCAACTTGCATGAGAAAACATGAGCCTAGGACTTTCCTATGCATGACACATGTCCTGAAATTGGGACACGTGCAAGGCACATGTCAGACATGGATTTGGGATGTGTCCTTTGCACAGGACACGTCCCAAATCCGTGTCTGACACGTATCCTCACAAATCCGTGTCCCCATGCAGGATACGCGACACACGGCTAAATGGACATGTCATGTTTCATAGCTTCTGAAACATTGTTTTTAGTCACAGCAGCAATTCCAGATCAGATCTTTAACAATTAACGAAATGTGATTGTTTTCTTGCCTTCACTGATTCCAGCAACTGTGTTCTCCCAGAACTTTCACAAGGTATACAATGTTTTTCTCTTGTTTTTTTATTTATTTATTATAAATTAAAAAAGAAAGTAACAGAATGAGCAGAGTTAGTGAGTTGAGTGAATACAAAGCAATGTATTCCGAACAGAGTATATATGAATGGGAGCGGGAGAGAATGGAAAATTAAGGAGTGGATTGAGAATGGATGAGTGGGAAGTGAATGGCCTCCTGGCCATAGGTTTTATGCTACCTGGAAAAAGGTTTGGCACCTGGCCAGTGGAAAGAACAGCTCTGATACCACTTGTAATAGACCTGACAGTTGTTATGCAGAGCCTTCACAAATAGAAAGAGACAAGGTCTGAAATATCCATTAGGACACAAATGTATATGTAAAAGATATGAATCAATGATGATTACAAATGAACAGTAACATTTCTTTATATAGTGTCGAAGATATGGGTTATGTGACCTTTAGGGTTAGTTATTAATAATATTAGGTTTTATTATATTATATTTAGGTATATAACACAATCCCCTTAAGGGAAAAAATGTTGCATCCCTTTTGGGGATTGTTTTTGTATTATAAACTTTTCTCAAGATGAATTAAATTCCTTCAGGACGAGATTTGCAAATCAATTGCTGAGAATGGCGGCCTTGATGTGGTTCTTCAATGCATTGATGACAGTGGAAGTCAGAGAAACAAAGCCTTAGCTAAGACTTCTTGCTCCTTACTGACCCAGGTTTGCTTTTGGTTTTCATGAGTTCACTTCTGCATCTTTCCCAGTTTTGTAATACTTAAAAATATTTAAAAATCCCTTCTCATCTGTAATGGAGCAGTGGAATGTTGTGTGATGAATGTATTTTAGTTCTTTGAAATCTTTTGATCAAATGTTACTGGTTATATCATCTTTGACAGTTAGCAGGCAGTGATGCCAATAAAGATGCTATTCTTCTCAAAGGAGGAATTGCAAAGTTAATAAGACTTTCTTCAGTCTATATGGAAGAACCTTCTGTTCTGCAAGAGGTATATCTTTATCTCATTACATAGTTTATGTGCCAGATAATAGTTGGTTATGCTTCATGGATTTCTCACTCAATATACTCTATGTTTGACTTAAGCATCAATTCAAGTGAAATCTAGATTGATGAGGAAATGTTGCATAGGCATTTAAGCCTGTAATGGTTTGGGTTTCAGATTTTACAGTTGTTTGAATTATGGCACTTTACAATCATTAACTATGTGCAGATTATGGCAACCATTCGTGCTTTATCATTACGGTCCCCAGCAAATGCAGCCAAGGCAGTTGAAGGGGGAGCTGTTGATCTTGCCGCTGAAGCTATGGAGGAACACCGTTCAGCGCATCTAATGCAGAAGCAAGCTTGTCTGATGATACGTAATCTGGCTGTTCGAAATCCTGAAAATAGGTAATTTGGATTCCCAACACTTATTATTGCTTTTCTCTCTTACTCAAGCAAATTATTGTTTTTCTTTCTTGCTCAAGCAAATGATAGTAAAGAGGCATATTTGTTAAAGTAGATAATCTGAGAATGTGTACAAGGAACAACCAATCTTCAATCTCTGATGCAGACCAATCATACTGGAGAAAGGTCTGGAAAAGCTGATAAGAAATGCCAAAGAAAATCATGAAAGCTGCAAAGATGCTGCTACTGCTGCTCTAAGAGATCTGGGATTAGCTGACTACAATATTTGATTCAGAAGCTCTAAAAGTAGGGCAACTCAAGTAACTTCCTCAGAAACTGTTGAGAATTTTGGACTAGTTACAACTTACAATGGCATCTGTGGTTCTAGCAGCATGTGCTATCGTGTTTTCTCTTAGGAAGCCATTTCTTGTATTCATATTTTGTAATTATTTTATAATATTTTCATACAGAGTATTCACATGTGAAGGTGTTCACATTTCCAGCCAAAGATTTGTTCCCGTGAAGCTATTGATGTTAAGATGAAGTCCTTAACTTGACTTTGTATTAGAAGACCACTCAGGTCATCGTCAATAAGCAATTGCATGCTGCAATAATTATTGCAGAACAAGGACTGCAACAATGTGAACCATAAAACTGATCATCAATTTTGTGGTCGGTAATACATTTTCGATCTTTATCAAATATAGTAATAAGATGGTTATATGTCAGGTCTAATAATTTTATTCTAGTTTTGTTTTCACGAAATGTCATTTATTGACTTATTTATATTTGCTTGAGGAAGCCCTCTTGGATAATTGCACTCTGAATTACTCTGAATATTGCAAAAAAGGAAAATGCCAATTTCACACACACACACACATAGATATATATGTAGTGTTTGATGTGTCCCCTGCATTCCCTATAAATCAGGCATTGGGGGTGTCACGAGAAGGAACTTTTCCATCCCTAATCAGCAAGGGATCCTATGGGGATGTCCCTGGACATCCCACTTGGTTGTGAACTGTCTCGGGGACCTCCCTTCATGATCGGTGATTCCACAACATCCCTACCCTCATAGATGTCCCTTGCAACGTCTCACTTAAAAAATGTTACAAAATGTTTTATGAATGTTCCTTTTTTTCCCACTTTTCTTAGCCCTAATGGTCCCTACCTATCCTCTAAAAGCTCCCACGCCTTCCAAAACCCTAAAGTTTCATTTTGCATGTGAGGAACTATTATCGCACAAGTTGTAGGTTGGGCAAAACCCGACCCAGCCACCAAAATGGTGACAACTAGGAGAACGCCTACCCACTGTCACCTTAGGCAGGTGTTCCCGTAACTTTAGAGGTGAGGTAGTCACCTCAAAGGGGGAATCCCGGTGACCCTAGGGGGAATTGAGACAAAAAATGCGATGTATGAACGGATCCCCCTAAAAGTCAAGTTTCTAGATGGAAAATAGAACCTGGTAATGAGCCTTGAAGGTTGTTTGAGGTTGCCAATGTTTTGTGTGATCTGCAAAGAGATAATACATGCTCGAGACACAGGGAAAACCAAGTATACAATGCAATATATCAATTGGACAAGCAAGTTTAGCTTGCTGTCCCTAATAGAAGTAGTTAGTAACAATATATATCGGTAATGAAATGGCATAATAAGCTGCTAAACAAGTGCTAGAAATCAAGTGAAAGATGCAAAAGATAAACTAGCTAAACACTAGTGAAACTCAAGATTTAAAGACCAATATACTAGCATAAAAGGTAAGGCTGTTGTAAACACTTTATGCAGCAATATAAATCAGCCTTGTGGCTGTAACAAACAAGTTATTACAACAAGAAGATCAACCACTAAAACTTCCCCAAAGTCTACCAAAAAGTGCGCTAGGCCTAGTAGTTCAAGTGTGCAAACTTTAAGCAAATTTCAATGGTTGATTTAAGAGTTATTGAAGAAGTTAGATTAGGGTTTCTGCAGCCCTAATGGCTGAAGATGGATGTTTGTAAGAACAACAAGAACTATCCCTTTAGAGGGGACACCCTAGTGGCTAAGAGGTGCTCTAGGCATAAGAAACAAAACCCAAATTGCAAAAAGTTGAAACAACCGAAAATCACGTTTCCCAATGCAACTATTTTATTTATCCAATGCAAAATATTTAGATTAGTGCCTTTAAAATTGGGTAAATGGGGTCCTTAAAGCACAAGTTTGATCAACAACAACCCTAGGGGTGTAAATCCTCTTACTCCCTAGGGTATGCCAACCAACTTAGGGTAAATCTAGGAGGGTATACACACTTGTATTCCTCCTAGCAACCCTTGCAAAAAAGAAAGACTTATAACCTTAACAATGAGATGAAGCAATGATGGAGGGTGTATCTAACATACTCCTCCCTAGGGCTTCCACCAAAAATAACCAAAATAAGCAAGAAAGAAATGACATATGCATATTTTTCCATACCTAATCCAAGAAAATGAGATATCAAACCCTAGTTTACCATGCAAAATTCATCCAAGAGCCAAGAGAACATACACACTTGTATTCCTCCTAGCAACCCTTGCAAAAAAGAAAGACTTATAACCTTAACAATGAGATGAAGCAATGATGGAGGGTGTATCTAACATACTCCTCCCTAGGGCTTCCACCAAAAATAACCAAAATAAGCAAGAAAGAAATGACATATGCATATTTTTCCATACCTAATCCAAGAAAATGAGATATCAAACCCTAGTTTACCATGCAAAATTCATCCAAGAGCCAAGAGAACATACACACTTGTATTCCTCCTAGCAACCCTTGCAAAAAAGAAAGACTTATAACCTTAACAATGAGATGAAGCAATGATGGAGGGTGTATCTAACATACTCCTCCCTAGGGCTTCCACCAAAAATAACCAAAATAAGCAAGAAAGAAATGACATATGCATATTTTTTCGTACCTAATCCAAGAAAATGAGATATCAAACCCTAGTTTACCATGCAAAATTCATCCAAGAGCCAAGAGAACAAGCCTTTAGGGGTGCACAACACTCCTCATCCATTCGCCAAGAGACATTCACCAGAAGACATTTCATAAGAGAGAGACCATAATCACCAAGAGTAGCGAAAATTTCAGCCAAGTACTTCTCACAATGGGAGAGTTATGTTATGAAAATGATTTGAGTTTGATTTGTATTTATACAAAAAGTCTTAGACAAAGTTTGTCCACATTCAAAGGGTAAAACAAAAGATAAGGGGTCAACAATCCTTATCTTACCCCTTTAACCAAATAATTCATTTAAAATTCACTTTAACACATTGGAAACCCTAAAAAGGAGATGATGTCACCCCTCTAGGGGGCGTTTTGACACTTTGAGCAAGTCGTTGGAGAAGAGAATGGAGGTCGTTGGGGCTCCTTGAGCCTCCTCATCACGTGCTAGGGTCAATCCATGCCTCCTTTGGTCAAAATATGCCAAGTGTCAATGTGCAATAACTCCATCATCATCAAACCCCCTCAAGCACGACATCAACCCTCAAAAGATGACATTTTGCCTATCCTAGGCAAGTCGTTAGGGTACTAGGGGTTGGATAAGATCCTCCATGATGTCAAGTAAGCCTCCAAAGGTGTATTTCTATGATCCGATGTGCGGGCCTACAACATCCAACTTGTGGGCTCCTTGCCCCATGGAAGCCCAAGCTAGGCTTGTTCTCCCAAAATTGGCCACCAATCAAGGTCCTGCAAAACAAAAGGGTACGCCCTCCAAAGATCTCAAGTCAAAAATATCATGACAAGTGTAAACCACATCTAATAAGCAAGGGACCTAGACATGTGCATCAAAACTACCTCATCAAATTAAACAAATGCTCAAAAACCCTATACAATTGACCAAGTTTAAGTCTGGGAGGGGTGTCATAAAGATCCTATTGGGTAGACCAAGATCCTCAAGTAGGGGATGTTCCCAAGGATGGCCTTTTCAAGGTTATGTAGTGGGTGATGAGGTGGAAGGGGTTTATACTTCATAGGTCGATGAGTTTCATGACATACAAGGGCTCGTATTATCTCGTTCATGGGTGCCTTTGTAGAGGGTGTGTGGCACCTTAGTTTGCGATGCACTTTTTCCAAGCCCATCTTGCTATTCATTATTTCTTTCATGTTTTAAAGAATGGGTTGAAGGCCACTGTCTTGGCGTGGTGTCCAGATAATGACAATGTTATTCACAAATACCTCGTGGAACTGAGAAGGTTGGATCGTGATGAGACCCCCATTCTCTTAGCTGTGTAATTGAGAGCCACTACCCTGGCTTGGTGACCAGATGGTGGTAATGTCATACTGCTAAATACCCATGATCATGATAGTTCGGCTCGTGATGATACCTCCCATCCTTCAACTAACCCCTTAAGCATTCATTATCATTTATTTGTAGGGCCCCCTTTTCTTACAGAGAAGCATTTCATTGCTTTTTCGGGGATCCCTAGGCGAAGCATCTGGAAGGTCTATATCTAGGGTTTTATCTTTTTAGTCAACAACAATCCCTCTGGGTCTTCAACCCCTTCTTCCCATGAAACAAGGTACATGCCCTTCTTGGGTCACTAAAATCAAAGGGCCTAGAAGAGGGAAATATGATGGAAATGTAATAAGCGGAAAGTGGTAAGTATGGTCGGGAATGGTACGACAACTCTTCAAGGGACCCCGAGTCACAAACCTTCCCCAAAGGTTGGCTACTTATTAAGAAATCTATGACACTCACTAAGATGAAACACGGTCAAAGACATAATTTCAAAGCAGGCATTCTATAATAAAAAACAACTTGAATACAACTTGTTTAAATGCCTCAAATATTAGGGTGATTACCTGCCACAATACTTGACTTGTACTGCATGGAGCAAGACCCATCTTCCTTCCATAAGCTAGCTGGTGTGGTGGATGCGTTGACAATGGATCAAAATGTGGTGATAGAGCGAGATTTTGTATGTGTAAGTGGACACTGCTGGTCATGTGGTCTCTAGGCACTACATATCTGCAACCTGAGGGCCTCGAGACATCATCTCCTTAGTTATCCCAAAAAATGGGGATAACATCTGGCTCCTACTTGGGGACATGTGCTTGTCGTAGAGTGCATGAGAATCACAACATCTCTTGGTAGTCCTGTGCCTACACTGAAACAAGAAATCGTAAAATCTAGGGTGGTTTTATCACCCTTCATCCATATACATCAAAATCCAAATGACAACTAATCTAGAAAATGAAATTTTAGCATTGTTTTTTAAATTTCTAAACTAAGCAAGAAATCAATATGCAAGTAGAGCAAAATGAAATATGAAATGCATCTAAACTAATATGAGCAATCAAGATGCGAATGCAAGAGTTTGTCCCATATATTTCCTCTATTTTGTAGGGCCCTAACCAAAGACTGTCTAACTTTTGATGCATTCTAGGTGTTTCTCTCCTCTTGTCCCACATTAAGACCCGGTCCCCTTCCTTGAAATCTCTTTGCCTTGCCTTTCGATCAAAGGTTCCTTTCACCTTTTTTTGATTCTTTTCCATTTGATCAAAGGCCATTCTTTGAGTTTCATCCAATTCCAAGAGCTAATCAATTCGCCCCTTCAATGCTTCTTTATTTGTAACGAATTGTTGAGCTATTTGTAATGCTGGAATCTGATGATTTATAGGCAAACGAGCTTCTAACCCATAAACCAACTCAAAAGAGGTTTTTCCGGTGGAGGTCTTGGTAGTTGTGCGGTCTTCCCACAAGGCATACTTAATTTTTCTGTCCCAACTCTTCTTGTTTTCCCCAACAATCTTCTTCACAATATTCATGATGTTTTTGTTGCTGGATTTTTCCAATCCATTTCCTTGAGGGTAACAATTCAAGGCGTGTGATAAAACAATCCCACCCTTGAAGCAAAACTCATTGAGCGCCATTGAGATAAAAACTTTGGCGTTATCGATGGTTATCTTAGCAGGAACACCAAATCTAGTAATAATCTTTTCCTCAAGGAACTTTATCACAACTTTTTCTGTTGCTTTCTTTGTTCGGACAACTTCCACCCATCTGGTGAAGTAATGAGTGGCTGTCAAAATCCATCAATACCCATTACTAGAGTTGTCCTTGAACTCACCAATGAAATCCAATCCCCATTGAATGTGGACAAACATAAGATAAGGGGTCAACAACCCTTATCTTACCCCTTTAACCAAAAAGTTCATTTAAAATTCACTTTAACACATTAGAAACCCTAAAAAGAAGATGATGTCACCCCTCTAGGGGACATTTTGGCATTTTGAACAAGTTGTTGGAGAAGAGAATGGAGGTCGTTGGGGCTCCTTGAGCTGCCTCATCATGTGTTAGGGTCAATCCATGCCTCCTCCAGTCAAAATATGCCAAGTGTCAATGTGCAATAACTCCATCACCATCAAACCCCCTCAAGCATGATGTCAACCCTCAAAAGATGACATTTTCCCTCTCCTAGGAAAGTGTTAACCACATCTAATAAGCAAGGGACCTAGACATGTGCATAAAACTACCTCATCAAATTAAACAAATGCTAAAAAACCCTATACAATTGACCAAGTTTAAGTATGTGAGGGGTGTCATAAAGATCCTATTGGGTAGACCAAGACCCTCAAGTAGGGGATGCTCCCAAGGATGGCCTTTTCAAGGTTATGTAGTGGGTGATGAGGTGGAAGGGGTTTAGACTTCATAGGTCGATGAGTTTCATGACATACAAGGGCTCGTATTATCTCATTCATGGGTGCCTTTGTAGAGGGTGTGTGGCACCCATTAAAATATTTGATGTGCTCGTTTTACCATAAACAATATCACTATTGTCACCCAACCATAGGCATGGAACCACCCCCGAGCATGATAACCTTTGCTAGATAGAATTATTTCTGAAGCAGATCTAGAACCAATAGATAACCAAGAGGGAACCTTCTTGAAATTTGACTTGGAAACATTTAAAAATTGAAAAAGTAAAAAGAAAACCCTAAAACGTCAAATACTAACCTAAGTTGCATGACTTTATTAAATTTTTCATTATGAAATACAATTAGATGTATTGTTTATGTTTTCATGTGTTTATTTTTCATGATTTTAGAGATGGTTTTGGACGCTGCATAATACCTAAATATTTTATTGTGAATGGTGAAGTTAATACAATGAGATAAAGAGAGGTGCAACTCTCAGACTGGTTTTCTTGGTTAAGGGTTTCCAGGGTAAATCTTGTGTATATTGTGTGAATGTGCCATTTCTATTCTTATGTTTTAGATTCTATTAGTATTGTTTTTGTTGCACATGTTTATCAAACTCTTCATTTGGTATCAGAGCTAGGTTGTTGGCTTCAAGGGGATGCCTTTTTTGTTTGGGTTTAGCTCATTTTGTGACGAGTAAAGGTATCTTGGGTATGCAATAAACTCGTGGTGGAATGCCCAAGGGCCTGCGATCAAATTCACATAGCATAAACTAACAAAACTGCAAATACATCAATAAATAACAAACATTCCACACAATTTGCTATCAAATAAAAATCGCATGAAAATCTACAACAAATACTTCTAACAACCAACTTGCAACTTTATTGAGTGAATGGCCAATGCTCTCAGGCCTTGTTACATGCACAAACCCAATGCATAGAGCTCTAGAACCCACAACAACCAACATTGAAAAATCCAAATCAAAGGAGAGTGAAAGGCTCTTTGTTCATTCACAAATTTCATGTTTATGCTTGAGTGCATTGGATTTTGGCCCTTCAACTATATTAATAGTTCAAATTCAAAATACAACTCTTCATATTCCGTAGACAAAAAATTGCTAAAAATGTTGAATTTGCCTTAATTTCTCAAATTTTCCAAGTCTAATGTTAAAAACATAGTAGAAATCTGCATGAGAAGGCTTAGAAAAATGCACACCAAAATTTTTACAGGTGCCCATTTGAAAAAGTGAGTTCGATGTTCGAATATTTTTGAGTTTTCAACCTCATGTCTCAGAATTTTCAGATTTGCCTCCACTTGCTTGTATCAAATTGATGAAGTTAACACTAATGCACTTTTGCTTGAAATAGCTCAAAATTACCTAGGTTCACTAAAATGCACGCCTATGGTTTATTTCTTGGCCAAATTGAGTGATTCAACTTTGATATTGTGTTTTTTTTTATCATTTCTCACCTCTACATTTCCAGAATTTCAATTTGGGAAAACAAATTGCTACTGTGCAAAAGTACTAAAATTTTGCTTCCTTTTACATAATGCACAAAAAAATTGCGAGGCATTTTTTTAAATGAATGCCACATCTTCATCCTGCATGTTTTAAGGAAATAGCCTGCAAAGGTCAATAATTTGTTGTGTTGGGCACACAACCCTTGTCTTATATTTTCTTTATTTGCCTCCAAATGCACACAATTTGCTTGCAAAATTGCTCTCTAACATAGTTTTTGACATTGATTGAAAATGTACTCTAACAACAAAAAAGTGCACACCGAGGCCAATTTAAAGATCCAAATCAAGTCCCATAAGATGCTTTGAGTTCACATTCAATTTATACAATTCTTTTTCATCTTTGTTAAGTTTTGAGCTATTATTAGGTTTCTTTTCAATTTACTAGATAACAATAACATAGGTAGGATCACTGAGAGAAACACAGTCACAAGATACACAACATTTATCCCGGGAAACCCTCATGATGGAGAAAACCCAACAAAAACTTCCTTAATATAGATAGCCAATACAATGACAAGACAATAAACCAAAACACTAGAGAATATCCAACACTGAGCAATGTGCCTCTCTCTTCCTTCTTCTCCCAACTACAACTACCAAACTTGCGCACTGAATGATCAAATGAGTGAATGAGATAATGAGGCACTGGCTTCCTTTATTTATATTGGGTGGCAGGTGATGGAAAGGTGTCTCTTCACTAGGTAGGGCCGACTTRTATTCTTAGTGGTTAAAACTACTTTAATTAGGCCTGGGGGTCGACTTCTTGATTTGCATAATGAAATTAGGCTTTGACCAATCCACAAAAGGGGATTTGGTCAATACAATGCCCGACATGAGCAATCCTAAAAAGGGGATTGATATAATGAATAATGACTCAATAATAAATAGAATACTCTTTGGAGTTAAAATATTTCAACACTCCCCCTTAACAAGAAGGGTATTCTACAAAATCATCAGGAGAGAGAGAGGCCAACAACATCAACAACATCTAGAAGACTAACTGACATATCTATAAATCATCAAAAGTTTTTCTCATCATCAATATCATCATCCACAACAAGGATTTGGAATGTCATCATCATCATCTGCATCAACATGGATTAGTATAACACTAATACATCATAATCATCAATAATAACACAAGGCAGATACAACATCACAACACAGGGGCTGGAGCATCATCAACATCAACACTAAGATGAAAATCTTCAACACGAAGATGGCATCTCAACAACATCAACACGAAGCTGGAAATACTCAACACGAAGATGGCATCTCAACAACATCAACACGAAGCTGGAAATATTTAGCACGAAGCTGACATCTCAACAACATCGGCACAAAGCTGGAAATATTCAGCGCAAGGCTGGCATTAACACTACTCCCCCTTTCGAGGGGGGTCCTTTCGGACTACACCAAGCTTGTATCGAAAGTGTTCAAACTTTACACGAGACAGAGGCTTGGTCAACACATCGACAACCTGTTCATCTGTGCCTACATACTAGATATTTATGGCTCCTTTCAGCACCATATCACAGGTGTAATGATATCGAATCTCTATGTGTTTTGACTTGTCATGGAACACATGGTTCTTTGTCATATTTATGCAACTCTATTTATCACATAGAATCACTACTGCTTCCATCTCCAGATCAAATAGATCTGTCAACAACTTCCGAAGCCATATGGCTTCACAACTGGCAGAACATGCAATAATGTATTCTGCTTCTGCCGTGCTGAGATCAATACTTGATTGCTTCCTAATCTTCCATGAGATCATGGATGACCCCAGACTGAAACAACATACTGAGGTGCTCTTTCTGTCAGAGACACTTCCAACCCAATCTGAATCGTATATCCACTCAGTCTGAAGTCTTGATATCCATTATAATCGAGACCAAAATCCAACGTACCCTTAAGGTATCTCATCACATGTTTTACAACAACAATGTGAATAGGTTTGGGTTCTACCAAAAATTGATTTAAGGTATTCACTGCAAAACATATATCTGGCCTCGTGTTTTTCAGATACATTAACGATCCAATGTTCTGTCTGTACAACGTAACATCAACCAATTCTGACGAAGTGTCAACCATGAGCTTCAACTTTGTTTCCATGGGTGTATTCATGGATTTACACTCCAATATATCAAACCTATTTAGTATTTCAACTGCATACTTCCCTTGGTTGAGGAAGATCTTCTCTGGGGTCTGCCAGACCTCAAGACCTAAGAAATAGTGTATTAGGTCAAGGTCTTTCATCTCAAATTCTGCAACGAGCTTCTTCTTACAATCAATGATGATTTTTTCTTCTCCAGTTAGAAATAAGTCATCTACATATAACAACAATATAACATGATCATCATTCATAACCTTGAAGTAAAGGTTAGAGTCAACTTTACTCTTGGTAAATCCCAAGCTCGCCTGGAAACTATCAATTCTTCCATACCAAGCTCTGGGAGCTTGTTTCAATCCGTACAGATCCTTCTTCAATCTGCATACATGAGTCTTTCTGTCTTCAAATTCAAACCCTTGAGGTTGTTCTATATACACTTCCTCTTCTATGACACCATATAAGAAAGTTGTTTTCACATCCATCTGGTGTAACTTCCATTTCATTTTAGTTGCAAGGGATATGATGGTTCTGATTGAAGTGTATCTGACTACATGAGAAAATGTTTCTTCATAATCAATGCCTTCCTTTAGAGAAAATCCATGAGCTACAAATCTTGCTTTGTATTTATCAATACTTCCATCAATTGTGTGTTTTATATTGTATAACCATTTGGAACATACCACCTCCTTGCTCTTCGGTCTGGGAACTATTTCCCATACATCATTCTTTATAATGGATTCATATTCTTTTGTCATGACATCTGCCCATTCTTTCTTCTGAATGGATTATTCAAAGTAAGTGGGTTCCTTTTCTAAGAGATCACACATCAAAGCCATAAAACTGGAGAATGGCTTGGGTTTCTTGACTTGTCTCATGGTTCCTTTGGGGGCACCATACTTTTATCCATATTGAATAAGTTCCCTTGCCCAGGCTGGCTTTCTCTTGTGGTAGATCGTCATCTGGGGAGGTTCTTGAGATTCTATTATGTCATGATCTTCTAGAAAGTAAGTACTCTGTCAAAACTGGTACATATAATACATCCTTTATCTTCATTGGGGTCCCTGAATCAAGCTTGTAATTCGATTCTCCTACTTCTTTGATAGGGTATTGGTAATCATCTCCAAGTGTAAATTTCTGGGGAAAGTTCTTTTCTGTGAGGCAAGAGAGAATGTCACTTTGACCTATCATGTGCTTGGAAGCACCACTATATATGAGCCAAGTGTCCTCACCAAGTGTCACTGATCTTGAGAGGGCAGAGATTAAGACATAGTCTTCAATCTGTTCTTTTATCATCTTCGTGGGTGGCTCTTCATCTTCAACTGTATGGGCATGGTGCCTTCTGTTTCTATTCTTTTATTCTTCTCTTCTAGCTGGACATTTTTTAGCAATATGTCCCATCTTGTCACAATGGTAACATTTGTAGGATGATAAATCTTTTTCTCTTCTTTGACCTTTCTGAAACTTCTGGAATTTCCTTGGAGGGTGAGATTCTTTATGGATGAATTTGTTTGGGGAGTGAGACTCCTTATGTTGATGAGTATATTTCTGGAAGTATGACCTCTTCCTTCCTCCTTTAGTGTGAGCAGCTAGGGATTAATCTTCATCTCTTGATAGTATTTCTTTTCGGTTAGCTACTCTTGTTTCTTCTTGAACACATTCTTCCCAAAGACTGTCAAGGTGTAGTTTCTCCTTTCTGGAAAAAATATTTTGGATGAATTTATCCCAAGACCATTAAGAGCCATCATTATGAGTTCATCCTAATCTAGGGTGTCTCCAATTGATTCTAGTTGTTCCATGAATTGTGATATTCTAGAGAAATATTCCTGAATTGTTTCTCTTTTCTGCATCCTTGTACTTTTGAGTTGAGTTCTTAGATTCATCTTCCGGTTGATGCTCTTTCCTTCATACATTCTAGTTAGGGAATCAAGCATTTCTTTTGGAATTTTCTTTGAAGCCATTTGAGGAATCAAGTGATCTTTAATAGAGTCTGCAATGATTCTCTTGGCGCTAACTGTGTCCTTTTGGTGTTTTTATTTAGCTGCAACATCGATAGGTTCTGGTACATCTTCTTTAATGAATATTATTAGTTCATTCTCTTGAAGAATGAGTGCAATCCTATACTTCCAGGAACGAAAGTTATTCACTCCTTCTAGCTTGTCAACAAGCTTAGTGCTTGCAGACATCTTGACCTGGAGCTAGGAAAATGACCAAAGATTGAAAATGCTTAGAATTTAAATATGAACTTACAAGGAGGTGCACTTGGTTGAGGCACGTAGCCTGGTGCAATTAGATTTCAGAAAATCCAAAAATTTCCCCTTCAAACTGGGCCAGTGGAATTCTGGACTGGTACTTCTGGTACTGGTTCTGGTTTCCTAGTTTTCTGGTACCAGTGAAAACTAGGGTTTCACTTTCTGGGAGTTTTGTCCACTAAAAAAGTGCGCCGAGGATGCCAAATATTTCGTTAGGCTAGGGCACACTTCCTTGATGAGTTTTAGGCTGAAATTCCTCTTCAATATTGTTGTTCCTGAGATTACACTTAAGGCTTAGAAGCGTAATGTGAAGGCATCATAAATATACAGGTTGATTTTAAGAAGTTCTTTTTCTTCCGATAGTTATATAAGACTTAATTCCTCAAATGAAAATAAAAACAGAGCAGTACAAAGGCCATAATTTGTCTTCTGAGTCGATTTATGAAATCAGGTGAGGTGAGGGAAACTTACAAAATTGTTAAACAAAACAAGGCATCAATGTAGAGATGAATATTATCATGTTCACAGTAGAAGAAAATAAAGCATGCACTCTTGAAAGGATATAATATTTAGTTATCCAAGTAGCTTACATGTCTTGTATTTACTAACAACAAATACAGAGGAAAAACTGCTTGCTTAACGAACAACTGATTTGGTGTGATTATAGTAGCTGTGTTAATAAATTGTAAACACTCACTTATCAAAAAGACATTTAAAGAAACAAGAAATATGGAGTACAAAGAGGAAACATAACTCATACTGCACAAAGATTGGAATCTTTGTCTGCGCTTGTATTAATTCTCACAAAAGGAGATTTTCTCTTAATTACATTCGGAAAGAAGCAACCTTTGTTCAATATTTGAAACATATATTTATACAAAAGGTTCTCAAACCTAAGCGGTTGGAATTCTCTTTATTTCTAAAATAGTAAAATTACAAAATGTAAAATCTGAAACGCTTCACTTGCATCTCCCTTGTCCCTTCACTATGCTGGCGGAGGCGTTTTTCCTTCTTGTTCTCAAGCTCAGAAACAACTGGTCTTCTAATGATGATCTGTACAAATGATGTGTACATGTTATCTCATTGGTTCCCAGAAGTGCTGCCTTTTCCCCGCTCAACACATTTGACACACATGCCCACGAAATGTACCACCAATCTGGATGGATCTGTTAAGTCATTTGCCTCAAACATATATAATTTCTTTTCTAAGTGAGGTAGTCTGCCTTCCATTCTCCTATCTTTTGAAACTATAGACTGTAGCTGCAGACTGGGCTTCACTAGCCACCTATCTATCCGAGTAATATCAATCTGTTTTAATTGCAAGATTTCAGCCCGAGCCTCTTCCATGTTTGTATTGATATTAAGTTGATGCTTTGGTATACCAACTTGTCCCAATAATTCAGATATATTATCTTTTTAGAGGCCTAATGATTCTTTGTCGAGTGAATGAAAAGTTTCTTCACAATCCTTCTTCACTTCCTTAGCCACTCTTTTACTTTCCGCTATGTTAGTCTCCCAGGTCTTCAGTATAATATCGCCTCTGGTTTGTTTCAAGGGAGACAATCTGGAGACCATAAATACTCCTCTTCCCGACGCCACAACTGCTTCTTGGAAAGTGGCCCGAGCAACAATAACCTCTCTTTCCTTTAAACAAATGTTATTTAAGGATTGGCCGACCAAACGTAAATGGTTTTGGACAACTTCTACCTTAGTGAAAAGGATTTGCTATGCTAATCCTAGCTTCTCTCACACCTCCAATGCCTTCGTTTGGAAAACTATCATATCTACAGCTATATTTTCAGTCGAGTTTATTTTGGCCTGTAGTTGTTTTACCAACTCTCCCTGCTGAAAGGCCCATTCTCTACTCGCCTGTGCGTTCTTGTGCATTTCATCGAGACTGGATTTGAGCTGCAGGATTTACTATGTATCACAAAATCTAATCTTCTCGAAACTCTTGTTCATCTTGCTCGTGAATTCCTGCTCTACAGTCTTTAATTTTTTCTGCAACTGGCTCACCAACAGATCTTTCTGCTTCAACTTCTCCTTCAGGTTTCCCACTGAAAACTGGTTTACTATTGCAAAAGATCCCAACGAGCTTGCAACATCTGTAGTGAAGTCTTCTTCTTCTAGGGATTTCCCATCCAATAGCACCCTGTGCTTCTTGATAGTCGCACCATCCCTTTAATGTGTTTCTCTTCTTACTATCACCCTTCTCTTCTTAAGGAAGAAGAATTCCGAAGGGGGCATCTCTTTTGCCGAAATAGGTATAAGATATTTTATGAATACAACTTCTGCACTCGGGTTCCCTCTACTGAACTGTAAGGGTGTGACAGATTGGATAGGACTGCCTATCTCAGTGGATGGCTGCTTACCGGTTGTGTCATTAGCTGGTTTACCCGGCGTGGACAATGGATTTTATTCTCGCTTTTTTATCAAGGCTTCAGTCTGAGTTTCAACATGATCTCTTGGTGGATCTGTCAATGTGGTGTCTTTCTTTTGAGTCAAAACCTCAGTCTTCTCCAAACTTTCTTGAGCATCCTGTTTACTGGAGCTCCCTATTTCCAAGCTCTGGGTCTCAACTTGTTGTGTAGCTGGAGGTATTAGGGTCTCTCCCTACAATACTTTGGGAAGGCTATTTCTTTGATGCTTCGGGAAGTTATAAAACTCGACCAATTTTTCTGGAGCCAGAGCTTTAACTCGACTCAAGACCTCCTGATAGGACCTTGCTCTTCAGAATACTTCGTCCTGAAGAGAATCTTCATGTTCATATCTTTTCAAATTGCAGAGGGCCATGTGATTACCTACAATCTTCAGCGGATCGTGCTTCTTGAATTCGATATTGACCAGCTTGATTTCTTCCAGGGCCATGACCTCTACTTTCGAATTGTCGAAATCCAACAGAGAAAACATACTAATCTTCAGGGGGAGGTGGGCCATACCCATTTATGTACTTATTTCATCTCCTTAATAATTCCACCATGCACAGGTTGATGTGATACTTCGCGACACACCAATCGATCTGGTAAAAATTCAGGTAGAGCATGTGGAGGAACTGAACAACCGAAAACCCTAATATAGGAGAAATGCTCATCAATGTACCGATCAACTATCTTGCCTAGATTAGCCACTATTTTGTCAGAAATCCTGGGAGGTGGGTAACCATATATAACGGTATGCATCAACACCACCACCCAGTTGCAGATTTCATAGAAGAAATCTTTTTCTTTATCCTCCCAAAGTTTTGAATGATAAACATGTATGGGCTCAACACTAGTTGAAGTCCAGTTCTAGCCCATCAGGGGAAAAGGTGTCATAAAACAGATGACGTCCATGATATAAGCTGACATGAAGAATGATGCAGGTTTCCCCTTGGCTTTCAGTGACCGATATTCTGTAATCTCCTTAACCAAACTATCTGACAACATCTTGGCCCAGTCAAAAGAATACCCCTCTGCCACCGTGTGCATAATAGGCACCCACTGTAACAAGAAATGGGCTATGTTTTCCCTCCCATAGAGTCTACACATCATCATTGCTATATACATTATGTGAGGTTCTAGTGAAGAGATTGCGTATACACCATGAGATTCAACTCTGAATTTTTCAGGGCAAGAGTAGCAATCCTTAATTAAGTCGGGCATGTTTTTTCCATATTGGACACATTCCTTCTTGTCAAATCCCACTAGGAAACTGGAATTGTAAATGAAATTGGGTGCTGGAGACAATTTGTACATTACTTGTAAATGTTCTCCCAATTGCGACCTTTTGTGAATTGAAGATGGTCCTGGTCGGGATATCAATGTTTTCCAGCGCCCAACCGATCATATCGTTGTAAGGCAGGAGTCTAGGCTTCATTGCTATCTTATGTAGCTCTGATTGGGCCACAGTTTTGTATTTGGTAGCTAGGGTCTCCGTCTCCTTGTCACCTGAATCATCTAGGAAATTTGTAAGTTTTAAACCTGCGAAGTAAAGCAATGCATATAGATTCTTAAGAAATACAAAAATTAATCAATGGCTCATACACAAAGATTTTATACCGGAAACCCTCAACCGGGAAAACCTTTCTTATTTTCATTATATTGAATTTCACCATTCGCCATACAATATATACAATGTTTTTAGGTATTCCGTAGATACCAAAACCCTAATCCCTTAATCCAGGATTAATTTACAAATCCGCTAATAGGGATCGTCAGACGCAGTTGTCGTATCTGACGCACCCACACACACACACATGCAAAGAATATAACACATACCCAACACAATTGACCAATTCATACTGTAGAATATTGAATACTTGCGTCCAGGATTTAATGATGTCTATGATTCTGGGCGAGGTGTCGAAAATGACATATGTGTTCTGGTTCGAACTTTCACCAGGTGCTTTAGTTGCTTTTCGTGGAACCATGGTATCAGGCCACAAAACTCTGTTATCTGTCACAGGGAATGCAAAAAATTTCTTTATCTTGAAAAAATGTTGCTCAGTAAAAACACACAATGAAATTCAAATTCAATATACTTTTCCTTTAATTGCATCGATTAAAAAATACCTCTACTGACGAAGCATTTACTTTCCTTAATGAATAAGATTTAGGCCGTGGTCCAGGATCTCATTTGGAATGATTTCCGTAAATCAATTATTAATGTCATTAATTTTCGGGAAAAGCACAGGTGAAATTTGAATTTATCTGAGTCATTATTCATCGAAGGATTAATCACGTGATAATCATCGTTAATGCGTCAGTTAATCACACTTATCGTTAAGTAAATTTCAGAATTTTGGATCTAGGGATATCCTATAACATTTCAAGGTATGACTTCCGAAACGTGAAATCACGATGTGATTAGTTAATTTTAATCATGTTTAACCCTTTTAAATAATCGTGATTAACCTAAGACAGTTTCGCGATTTCGGATATTGAGACTTTGGTAGTCGCTCGAGGCAGGATCCCCGAAACGCGAAATTGGGATATGATTAATTAACCGTTAATCGTTTTTAATTCTTAATTAATCCGGTTTAATGCTTAAGACAGTTTCATGATTTCGGATATCGAGACTTTGGAGTCGCTACATGTTGAAATGCTTGCATCGTGAAACTCCGAAACTCGACATTTCAAATGTAGTCTTTAGTGATTTGACTTTTTGACGAACAAGCGACTCCATAAATTTTAAGAGACTAGGGTCATTTGATTAAAATGAAGATTTCATCAATGGTGAGAATCAAGCGTGCGTTGTTTTTGTTTAAACAAGAATGAAAACTATTTAAAGTCTAAAGTTTATAAAAATATATGTGTTCCAACAAATAGAAAGCCCTAATTTTCTTGTACGACAACAATGGCATTTTTGCTTATCCGGTGAAAGGTGCTCTCTTCAGCTTAGCTATGATACCATGTTAAGTTTTGAGCTATTATTAATTTTGTTTTTAATTTACTAGACAACAATAGCATAGGTAGGATCACTGAGAGAAACACAGTCACAAGATACACAACATTTATCCCGGGAAACCGTCATGGGGAAGAAAACCCAACAAAACATTTCTTAATAGAGATAGCCAATACAATTCCAAGACAATAAACCAAAACACTAGAGAATATCCAACACTGAGCAATGCGCCTCTCTCTTCCTTCTTCTCCCAACTACAGCTACCAAACTTGCGCACTGGATGATCGAATGAGTGAGTGAGATAATGAGGCGCTGGCTTCCTTTATTTATGCTGGTTGGTAGGTGCTGGAAAGGTGTCACTTCACTGGGTAGGGCCGACTTGTCTTCTTAGTGGTTAAAACCACTTTAATTAGGCCCGGGGGATGACTTCTTAATTTGCATAATACAATTAGGGTTTGACCAATCCACAAAAGGGGATTTGGTCAATTAAAATGCCCGACATGATCAATCCTCAAAAGGGGTTTGATATAATGAATAATGAATCAATAATAAATAGAATAGTATTTGTAGTTACAATATTTCAACAATATTGTGCCATGAATCCATGTCTAGTGCTTAAACAAATTTACCCTTATTCCCAGAATTTGGGAAAATGCATGCATATGGCTTTAAAATTGCATGCCTAGGGAAAAGTAGACATGCTTATATCTTGAAATTTGAACTGGAAGTTCGTCAAAGGTTGCCACACCTATCTATGAATCCAATGCATGCATGATAGCTTACTTAGCTTGGGATTCTCCTGAATCAACTTGTTCTTGAGTGGGAGATTTGCACAATGAATCTCATGTAAATAAAAATGGCAAGCAAGTCAAGAATAGAAATAAGGAAGTTTAACGACTAGAGATTTGAGTTATGGAATCTAAATATGGAATATATTCTTGTAGATAGAGAATAATGGGTTATTGTGGATTTAGGTACAAAACCTATGAGTATGTCAAAAGAATATTGAGAAAAAATGGAAAAAAGGTGAGAAATACGACTCAACTTTTCCTCTTAGATTCGATGTTGTTGAATGTCTCTAGAGAAGACAATACAAAGAATCCGTGGAATGAGCTGGATAATTTGCATTGGTCAAATTCCTCGGTAAACAAGTTGTTTCTTCAAAAGAAGTTGTATCATCTTAGGATGGATGATGGAGACTCAGTGACAGAACATCTAAATTCCTTTAATACTTTTTTACGTCAACTTGTCTCTGTTGATATTAAGATGGAGGAATAAGTTAAGTGCCTTACCTTGTATGTTATTTGCAAGATTCTTGGGATAATATGGTTGTAGCAATTGGTAGTACTATGAAATTTATATTAAATTTTGAGGATGTAGTTCGTCCATGTTATCAAGGGAAATGAGAAAAAAATCCATGAAGGGTGTGGCCAATGGTGTTTTATCTGTAAGAGACCATCTCCAAGAGAGGAACAATAAGTTTATGTGGGGTAGATCTAAATCTAAAGGTATATCTAAATATCCAGGACAATCTATAAGACAACGTTGGAAATGTGGTAAAGTTGTGCATTATAAGAAAGATTGCAGATCTAAGAATGTTGATAAAAGTAAGGGATTTTATGATTCCCCTTCCACAGAAACAAAAACCTCCATGGAAGAAGAATGTGATGTTTACTTGTCATCTACAGGTACACATTAAGATTATGATTTATGGTTGATCGATTCATGTGTTTCATTTCATTTGAATCCTCATAGGGAGTGTTTTTTTAACATGAAAAATGCAATGGAGGTGATTTTTTCCTAGGAGATGACTCAAAAACCAAGATCATAGGATTGAGTTAAGTTGTTGCTCAAAGATGGAATGATAATAAATCTCCCTAGGGTTTTTCATATTCCAGATATGATTAAAAACTTGATATCTGTAAGAAAGATGAGTGATGTAGGCATGCATACTGTATTTGATAAGGAAATATGCAATATGGTTTGAGGAGCAATGGTGTTTATAAGGGGAGTTTGGATTGGAACTCTGTACAAGTTGCTAGGAAGCACTATTAATTATGGGTGTAGCAGTTCTTTTGTTCTTAAGGGTCGCAATGAAGAAGAAATGACCCCTACTGTCCCTGCAGTGCTATGAAATCAAATACTGGGACATATTGGATATAAGGGCTTTCGAGCATTGCATGGTAAATGTATGTTTGAATGTATATCTAATTACTAATTAGATTTCAATTTATGTGAACATTTTATATATGGTAAATAAAATTTGGTAAGATTCCCATCTAGTGGTGCAAGAGAAAAAATAATCTTGGAGGTGATACACAATGATGTGTTTGGAATTGTTCTTATTCCATCACTGTGTAAATATGTCTACTATGTTTCATTCATAGATGATTTTTTGAGGAACACATGGATCTATTTCCTTCGAAAGAAATTCGAGGTTTTTGGTAAATTTAAAGAGTTTAAGGCTCTTCTAGAGAACTAGATAGAGAAGAAAATGAAGGTGTTGAGGATAGATAATGGTGGAAAGTTTTTTCGAAATGATTTTGAGGAATTCTATAAGAATCACGAAGAAGTGTGGAATAGCAAGGGAAAAAAATACTCAATACACACCTCAACAAAATGGACTTGCAGAAAGAATGAATATGATTTGATGGAAAAAGCAAGAAGTATGGTTAGTGGTGCAAGGTTATCACAAGCATTAGGGGAAATTTGAGGTACAAAATGGGGTTCCTAAGAAAAATAATAAAATGACTATTAAAATAACAAAATAAGAGTTATGAATTTTCAAAGGGAAATAAAGAAAACAATTTTTTTAATCATATTTTTGAGTTATCTCTTTATAGGTTTACTCAAATTTCAAGTGTTAGTACTCGTTGGATGTGAAATAAAATTCCACATTCAACCAGTACCCACTCTTCATATTTCGATAGACCCACAATGATATAAATTAGAAATACATGAAAATAATGTGTTTCTTTTTGAGAAACACTTTTTTTTCATGTATTTCTCGAAAAGAAACATGTTATTTTCATGTATTTCCAATTTATTTCATTGTAGATCTATCAAAAGTATGCAAAATGGGCACTTGTTGGATGCAAAATTTAATTATGCATCCAACAAGTGCCTACACTTGAAATTTGACTAAACATGTAAGGATATAAGTTGAAAATACAATTAAAAAAAGTAGTTTTCCTTTTCCTCCAAAAATATTTACTCTTGTGGTTGACATTATCATCTTGAATCCTATTGGTTTTTTTAAAATTGATTTGATAGTACATTTTGTTTTGTTTTGTTTTGAGGCCGATTTTTACCTCAAAATTCCCCTAATGAGCTTTGGGTAGAGGCGATGGATATTGCATGTTACTTGGTAAACCGATCACCTACATTGATATTGGTTGATAAAACTTCACATGAGGCATGGATTGGTAAAAAACCCTCTCTTAAACATCTTAGAGTTTTTGATTGTGATGGTTATGTGCATGTTCCAAGGGAAAATATGAGTAAATTGGATAATAAAACTAAAAATTGTATCTTTATTGGTTATAAAGATGGTATAAAAGGTTATAAACTTTGCAACCCAATAAAAACAAAGATTGTTTACAATTGGGATGTAGTATTTACAGAGGTTAAAGTTATTCTCAAACAATAAGTCCAACCAAGGGAAGAAGAACTAGAGACAATAGAGTTAGATTTGGAGGGTGAAGAATCTTACTTCATAGATGAATATGAACTAGAAGAAGAAGAACCTTAGATTCTAGTCTTGAGGAGATTGGTTCATGAAAGAAGCAAACCATAAAGGTATACCCCACCTAATTTTCATTCTAGTTTTATTTTATCTACGACTAATGATGATCCTAACATTATCAGGGAGGCATTAGATTCAGGGGATAGTAAACTTTGGAAGAAGGCCATGGTTGAATAAATGGATTCCTTGCATAAAAATGAGGCTTCAGATCTAGTTGAGTTGCAAGTTGGAAGAAAACCTATTGGTAGAAAATGGGTATTTAAGAAGAAGCTGAATGTAGAAGGTAAGGTAGAGAAGCATGAGGATTTCTTAGTAGCAAAGGGATATTCCTAGGTGGATGGAAATGATTTTGGTGAAATTTTTTCTCCTATTGCTAAACTAAATTCTATTAGATTGCTTTTGTCTATTGTTGTTACTTTTGATATTGAACTAGAGTATATGGATGTGAAAACAACATTTTACATGGGGATATTGAAGAAAAAATATACATAAAACAATTAAAAGGAGCTAGTTTGTAAACTGAAAAAGTCCATGTATGGTTTAAAACAATCTCCAAGAATGGAGTATATGAAATTTGATACTTATATATTGAGACTTGGTTTCTCAAGAAACAAAGCTAATCATTGTGTGTATTCCAAGAAAGTTGGTGATCATTTTATTTATGTGGTCTTGTATGTTGATGGCATGTTGCTGATTGAAAACAACAAGGAACTCATCAAGGATGTCAAAACTCAGTTGTCTTCTAAATTTGATATGAAAGATCTTGGTGCTGCAAATTTTATTTTGGGCATGGGAATTAGAAGAGATTGAGAAAACATGAAACTCTGGTTGAATTAGAGGAAATATGTCCAAACAATATTGCTCAGGTTTAATATGTAGGAATGTAAACTGGTAAAGGTCCCTTATCTTGTAAGTGTAAAGTTATCTGTAGATCAATGTACAAAGGCACAAGAAGAGGTAGAGTACATGTCTTGTGTTCCCCATGCAAGTGTTGTTAGAATTCTGATGTATGCTATGGTTTGTACTAGACTAGACATTTCCCATGCAGTGTGAGTTTTGATCAAGTATATGTCAAAACCATGGAAAGAACATTGGATAACTGTAAAGAGGTTCTTTAGATATTTGTGTGACACTTTATATTATGTGATTCACTACCAAGGAAGATATGGACTTCATAGAGAGATAACTATATAGGCTTTGTTGATGCAAACTAGGCTAGGGATCTTGATCACAAAACATCTACAAGTGGTCATGTCTCTAACTTATTTGGTGGAATAATTAGTTGGATGAGCAAGAGGCAATCCATAGTTGCATTGTCAACTATAGAAGTTGAGTACATGGTAACCACACATGGAAGTAAGAAATATGTATGGTTGCAAAGATTGTGTTCATGCATTTGCTTTGTTTATAAAGTAGTGAAGATATGTTATGAAAATTCAAGTGCAATTTTTCTTGAAAAGGACATGCTTATCATTCCAAGGAAAAGCATATTGATGTGAAATACCATTTTGTTAGAGACATGCTTGAATAAAACAAAGTATTATTGGAGAAGGTTGACACCTTGAAGAATATTGTAGATTCACAGACACAGTCTATTAGCACTGAAAAGTTCTCTTGGTGTATAAAATATATTAGTAATTGATTACATGGATGCCTTACCCCTACCCCCAATTTTGCAAAGTATTCAACAAGTGGGAGATTATTGGATATGTCTTGTATCCTTTGTAGGTAGACTTGGTCATATCTTGGCAGGGGTTTGGGGGAGACCACACCTCGATTGGGGGAGCATGGGGGGCCAGTTGGCTACCCATCCAAGGGTTTGGGGGTGAGGTCCTCGAGGATGTTTTTGGGTCTATCATGTATTATTTGGCCAATGGTTTCAACCCATTGTAAACTAATTCTAGTTAAGGAATTAGTGTTGTAATCTAATTTGAGTTAATGGATTTTATGAAATAAATAAATATTGTATTATGAATGGTGAAATTAATATAATGAGATAAAGAGAGGTGCGATTTTCAGTTAGGTTGACTTTCCTGGTTAAGGGTTTCCAGGGTAAATCTTGTGTATATTGTGTGAATGTGCCATTGCTCTTCTTATGTTTTATATTCTATTTGTATTTATTTTCTTGCATAGGTTTATCAAAATCTTCAAATGTTGGGGACCTCAATATCCTTCATGACACTGCCTAAAATTTGTGGGGTGTCTCCACACATTCCTTAGATGCATTTTGTCACTCCCAAGTCTCGAAAACTTGGCGGGACATCGATTTTTATACAATTATCTAGTAGTTGACATAACCATTATAGTGATCATCTTTTACAATTAAGCTGCTTTTATTTTCATAAAAATAATAATTAATCAAAGAAAATAAAATGGACATAAAAATGGTTGCATTTTTTTGTCAGAAACCCTTATCAAGTATGCAAAATTTGTGACACAAAGTTATTTTGTAAGGAAAAAAACTTTGTTATTTTATTTGTTGCTGGAACCAAGGTTTTGTTTCTCACACTTCTATTGATTAGAAATGGGGTTTCTACCAAAATTAACTTATTAAACCCTCTTTTGATTAGAACTGAGATTTTTCCTAGTGCATTTATTTTGTCAAAGTTCACCCAATGGCCTTTGGAAAGAATCATCACTATGTTGGTACACCCACTAAACACCACTCAATGGAAAATCCCTTGAGGTCTCTCAAGGATTTGAACTTGGTTTTCCAATATGGTC
>ML823612.1:30621-53525 GCA_009831015.1 Picea engelmannii
GAGCCTGGACTAATCCCCACCCTGGGCCATTCCTCCGACACTAAACAAAGTGTAACCTGGAGAGAATGAGTCTGCCCTCCAGGAATAACTGTCTGGACCATTCCCCACCTTGGGCCATTCCTCCGACACTAAAGTGTAACCTAGAGAGAATGTATAACCCTCGAGGAATGTCTGTCCTGCATCAACCTCCAAAATTGACGATTCTTCGAAACTTCTCACAACTGTGAACTTCGAAAGAATGACTGCCCGATGAGGCAGACCATTCTACTTGACCACTACTCAGAGTGACTGCCAAGAAGAATGACTGTCCTAGGCCACTCCCCATAATGGGAAGTCGTTGTCTATGATACATCAACAATCAGTTTTCCTCCAATGTTAACTACAATGGGAAGTCACTGTCCATCAAAAATCTCAATCCACTTTCCAAACATGAAAGCATCTGTCCAATCTGGACTATTTTTCAATTACAAAGATAAATAATATTTTCAATGCTCCCTCCTAACTGAAGAGTTATTTCAATCACAAAATAAATGTTTTTCAAGAATATTTTTGCGTACCTTCTCTATCCTGGAGAATCTTCCCTTTTAGCTAAGGGAGTTATTTCCACGATCCCCATCTTCTCTCGGAAATATGCAAACTTGATTATGGAAAGAGGTTTTGTCAGGATGTCTGCTGTCTGCTCATCAGTGGGGATATACTCGAGCTTTACCTCTCCTTCCTGGACTTTATCTTGGATAAAGTAGTATTTGATCTCAATGTGCTTCGACCTTTCATGAAACACCGGATGCTCGGATAATCTTATACAACTCTGATTATCACAATATATTGTGGTCGATTCTGGAGTCTGATCAAATAAATCGGATATTAACTTCCTTAGCCATACTACTTCTGTGCATGCTTCACAAGCTTCCATATATTCTGCTTCTGCTGTACTGAGTGCGACAGACTTCTGCTTCCTACTGCTCCAAGATGTCATAGCGGAGCCCAAGCTGAAACACATACCTGAAGTACTCTTTCTGTCTTTTGCACTTCCTGCCCAATCAGAGTCTGTGAATCCATGAAGTTGGAAATCACTGGATGCGGTATATCATAATCCATAGTTTATTGTTCCACGAATATATCTTAGAACATGCTTTGCAACTATCCAATGCTCTTGTCTAGGTTCCACCTGGAACTGACTTAATGTATTAACAACAAAGCAAATATCTGGTCGAGTATTTACCAAATACATCAATGATCCAATTAGTTGTCGATATAGAGATGGATCTACTGGATCGGAATCTGGGACTTTCACTTTTCTTATATCCGTATTCATAGGAGTGTCCATGGATTTACAGTCCATCATTCCAAACTTCTAAAGGATCTTTATTGCGTATTTTCCTTGTCCAAGGAATACTTCACCACGCTTCTGCCATAGTTCTAGTCCCAAGTAATAGTGCATGAGACCTAGATCTTTCATATCAAATTCAGAGGTTAAATCCTTCTTGAACTGGATGATTAGAGATTCTTCACTTGTTATGAATAGATCATCAACATATAGTAGTAGAATTACAGGTGCATTGTTCACGACTTTGTAGTAAAGCTTTGGATCCGCATGACTCTTAGAGAAGCCAAGTCTAGTTAGATAGTTGTCCATTTTGGCGTACCAAGCCCTTGGGGCTTGCTTAAGTCCATATAGAACTTTCTTCAATCTGCAAACATGAGTGTCTTTGGAATGTACCTCGAATCCTTGGGGTTGTTCAATATATACTTCTTCTTCAATAGCTCCGTTGAGAAAGGCTGTCTTTACATCCATCTGGTGTAGATTCCATCCCATGGAAGCGGCAAGAGATATGATAGCTCTGATGGAGGTATACCTTGCCACCATAGCAAAGGTTTCGTCATAGTCTTCTCCCTCCTTTTGGGAGAACCCTCTGGCCACAAATCTTGCCTTGTATTTATCCACTCTTCCGTTTGCTGCATGTTTGATCTTGTATACCCATTTTGAAGTTACAACTGATTTCTCTTTGGGTCTGGGTACAGTTTCCCATACTTCATTTTTCATAATGGATTGATGTTCTTCTGCCATAGCTTCTTTCCATTGTCCCTTTTTAACTGCTTCTTCAAACGTAGTATGTTCTTCATCTAGAAGCTTTGTCGTGTATGCTGCATAACTTGAGAATCTTTTCGGTCTTTTAGTCTTCCTGGATGTTCCTTCTGGAACCTTGATTCTTTCTGCGTCTTGTAAGGTGGCTTCAAGCCAAGCTGGTCATTTATTTTTCTTTGGTATATTATCTGGATCAGTGTTCTCACATATCTCCATAGGATGATCAGGTTGATCCTTTACGTTATTTTCACCTTTTGTGTTTTCTTCATTTGGTTCTTCAATTTCTTCTTCTTCTATAGTTTCTTCAATAGATTTTCTGAAGGCCATTCTTTCATTGAATGTTACGTCTCTGCTTACTTCTATCTTGTGTTGATATGGAATATATATTCTGTAGGCTTTGGATGAATCACTATATCCCACAAATATCCCTTTCTTTCCTGAGGGTTTTAGTTTATTTCTTTTGTCTTTGGGAATATGAGAATAAACTTGGCATCCAAATATTCTTAAGTTTTCTATGTTAGGTTTCTTACCTGAGAATGCTTCTTCTGGTGTCATGTCTTTCAATATGCGATGAGGGCTTCTGTTCTGTACGTAAATTGCCGTCATTGCTGCTTCTCCCCATAGAAACATGGATAGATCTTGATCGTTCAATAGGGATTTTACTATTTCTTCGATGGATCTGTTCTTTCTTTCTGCTACACCATTTTGTTGAGGATTATGAGGAACAATCAACTCCCTCCTAATCCCTGCTGATTTGTAGAATGCAATGAACTACTTCAAAGTGTATTCTCCTCCATTATCTGTTCTTAATGTCTTGATCTTCTTGTTTGTAAGGTTTTCTATTTTTGCCTTGAATTCTTGGAACTTGCTGAATACTTCATCTTTTGACTTCAGTAGGTATAGCCACGTCTTCCTTGAATAGTCATCTGTGAATGTTACATAGTAGAGAGATCCTCCTAAAGATTTGATTGGCATTGGACCGAAAACATTTGAGTGTATTAGATCTAGGGTTTCCTTAGATCTATTGTTGCTGCTTGGGAATGGTTTCTTGATGTTCTTCCCAAGGGCACATCCCTTGCAAATTCCTTCGTGTGTAGAATTATATTCTGGTATCCCTTCAACCATCTTCCTGAGGAAAGGTAGTGCTTGATAATTGATATGAGCGTACCTTCTATGCCAAATCTCATTAGGGTTGACTTCGTCATGTACTAGGGATTCTTCATTTTGTTCTAGTAGTCTATATAGATTCCCTTCACGTCTTCCAATAACCCTAGCATCTTCTATGCGAGAATCCTTATGCCATGATAACACTTTTTCATATATGAAGGCTATTCTGTTTCCTTTGTCTTCTAAACATGATATTGATACATGATTCTTTTCTAAACCAGGTACATATAGAACATTTCTTAAGTGAACATGATTACCTGATTCCAATTTGATGGAGGTTTGTCCAAATCCTTCGACGGGGTAGGTGCTTTTGTCTCCAAGCTCCACTTTGTATGATGTCTTTCTCTCATTTAGATCTGAGAGTCTAGCTTGATCTCCCGTCATGTGCCTGGAAGCTCCACTGTCGATTATCCACATATCGTCTTCAATTGTCCCGGTAAGTGCTGAGTAATGTAAGAGGCTGATTGTTTCGCACATGTCTTCGGTTGACTGATAACTGGTCATGCCTTGATCCAAAACTTCAACTTCGTCATTTCTTTCTTATGAGAAAGTCAATAGGTGCGCTGAGTTAGGGCGCATCTGAATATCTTCTCCTTGAGCAAGATGCTCCATCACAAGGTGCTGGATCTGAGAATTAGGGTTTCTGCAACTGCTACTACGAGTGACCCTAGCTGCAGTTCTTTGGAAGTTTCTCTTGCTAGTAACCCTAGCGACAATTCCTCAATGAACTCAATACCTAGTGGTTATATTTGCTTCCAGCATTTTAGGCTGACTGAAGGGGCGTGGGCCCATAACCTGTTAGAATATAGAGGATTATTCTTGTTTAACCATTGACGATACCCTCATCACCCAACCACAGGCCGAAGCCATCCTCCGAGCACCTTGACCTTGACCGAGAGGAGAATCCTGGTAGCATTCAATAGCCAAGAGATGCTAAATGCACCAAGCAAGAGAATAGAAACTGAATTGAACAGATGATCCCACCCAGAAACTAGCGCACCACTTTCCCAGCTTTCCCAGAAAACTTGCGCACCAAACTGCTGTTGCCTGCGCAGATTTAGCTCTCACTGCAACTGTTGAGATGTAAAATAATGAAATTGGCGCCCTGTATTTATAGTGGACTGGCCAGGCTAACTGAGGCCGACTTCTCCTTCTGGGCATCAATAAATTCAATTTAAATATATTTGTTCAGCCGACAACTTGTCTAGGGTTTCCTTCAATTTTTTTGCTTCCTTCGAGAGGATTCTAGTCTCGTCATAGGTCACAATAGAGGTTCATACCTCCCGAAGCTACCATAATATTAACAAAAGAATGCCCATTTTTTTAATTTTTAAGGGCGCTTCCCTCGAACCCCCGAGCAGAGGGGATTTGCCTCTCTATAACCCCCCCACTACATCTAATGCAAGGGGTTGATCGTGCAAAGAATATGAAACATACTCAACATTCTCCCACTTATTGTTTTCTTTGCATATAGAGGGTCGTAGGATTACATAATCAACAATTCAGGGCAACAATGCCCATTGTTTCTCTACACCAAGAGAACTTCTTAGTGCTCATAGAATTTGTCAATGAATCTGCAAAATTCTTCAAAGTTTCCACCTTCATCAATGACACCTTCTCGTCTTCAACCATGTCTCTCACAAAAGTGATATTGAAAATCAATATGATTTTCTTTGAATGATAAGTTGGATTCTTTGCTAGGAATATTGCACTCTAACTATCACAATCTATCTGTACAACTTGTTGTACCAACCCAATATCTAAACACAATCTTTGTAACCATACTACTTCCTTTCTTGCATGAGTGGATGCGATGTATTCAACTTCCGTAGTTGAGAGTGCCACTATTGTAGAATTTTCTTAGACCCAACCTGGTTTCAATATCAATAATTTTTCATCGTAGTTTAATGCCCAACCCACATTTCATTTTTTGTTGGAATGTAAATTCTATAAAAAAAAAATTATAAACTGAAACACAATGAATCTTTTTGCAAAAAATGAATGCAGTAATAGGAAACAAACCACAGAAAAATAACACAAGAATTTTCGGGCAATGCCCCTCAAAAAACCTCAAAGGGAAAACTAATAGAGAGAGAGATTTTATTATTTCTTGAGCTCACAGAAAAACGATCTTATACAATAGAACACTATCCAACAATAAATATTGTACTTATCTCATAAACTGAGCCAATAATCCTCCTCAAAATCTGAGCCAGAACTCCTCAAAATTTGTGCCATATTTTGTACGACTTGTACAGAGTTTAACAGAGCAATAAATGCCCTCAAACTTGAGCTTGATTTCCTATACCTTAAGTACAGACTATACAGATTTTCTTCAGTAGTTGAATGTGTCAAAATTTGTGTTTGGTATTGTGCCTCGATTTATGGGAAGATCTCAGCTATACGTCCTATCAAAATCCGTACTGTACAACAATTTAAGTGTTGTATGGTACTGTTTCATTAAAGTTGGAAATTGCCTCGATTTTCATGCCCTCCAAATCTCTTGGAAACCCGTGCCAATCTTCCTGCTCTTTCTCTCACACTTTTATTTAGCTCTCTCTCTTTCTCTCTTCATTCAATGGTAATGAATAATTGTGCCTCAATCCCTAGAATCACCTTTTTGTTCATCTCAATGAAAATGACCTAAACCTAAGATCTAACAACTTAGATTAAATTCTAGGCCATCTAGATCTATGGTTGTGATATAAAGTCACTTTATCACAACTTAAGTCACTTTTTCATTAAATATACTAAAAAAATCACTTTAAGTTTATATCTCATAAATTTAATGTCCTAAGGATCACTTTTGGACATTCCCCCACGTGCTAGACACCAATCCCATGTGAGAGAAACTTGTATGAGGTACAATTTTAACACTCCCTCTTACCAAGGAAAGTGTTCCTCACCACTCCCAACTTATCTATGAAGAAGACAAACTTAGTTCTCCCCAAAGACTTCTTGAGAATGTTTTCTACCTGCTCATCTGTGGATATGTATTGAAGCTCAACTGCCCCTCTCTGAACATTGTCTCGGATAAAGTGGTATATGATATCAATGTGCTTTGACCTATAATGAAAAAATCGATTCTCCAATAGTTTTATGCGACTCTCATTGTCATAGTAAATCACTGTAGGCATCAACTGCTGACCAAATAAACCAACCAATAACTTGTGAAGCCATATGGCCTCACAACTGGCCTAACTGGATGCCATGTACTCAACCTTAGTATAACTCAGTGCCATTGAATTTTGTTTTCGACTGAACCACGACACAATTTCCAAAACCAATCCAAAACAACATCCTGAAGTACTTTTCCTATCAACAACACATCCTGCCCAATCTAAGTCTGTGTAGCATGACAAACTGACTCCATCCCCTCTCACATAGTCCAAACCATAATCCACTCTACCCTATAGATACTTGAGCACATGTTTTCTTGCCACCCAATGCACTCTCCTAGGCTCCAACATAAACTGACTAAGAGTGTTGACACCAAAACAAATATCTGGCCTGGTGTTGACCAAATACATCAATGAGCTATAAACTGACGATATATCGTGGGATCAATCAACATGGATTCAAAATCATTAAGATTATTCCAGTTGGTAATCATGGGTGTTGACATAGGCCTACAATCCTCCATATAAAATCTCTTCATAATGTCAATTGCATACTTTCCCTGTCCCAGAAAAATGTTACTTGGTTCCTACCACATCTCCAACCCCAAGACATAATGCATCAACCCGATATATTTCATCTCAAAATCCGAAGCAAGAATTTTCTTGCAACCATCTATGAGTCTCACTACCCCTATAATGAAAATATCATCAACATATAGCACAAGAATAAGAGGATCCTTGCCAACCACAATGTAGTAAATGTTGGGATGTGCCTCACTCTTCTTGAAACCCATTTGCTGTAATTATGTATCAATCCTCGAATACTAAGCTCTAGTTCTTCAGACCATATAACACCTTTTTCAACCCGCACACATGAGACTCTCTCCCGCACCTTAAATCCGTGAGACTACTCAATGTACACTTACTCCTGCATGAGACCATTCAAAAATACAGTTTTCACATCCATATGGTGGATCTTCCAACCCATCCATGCTACAATGGATATCACTACCATGATCGAAGTCTATCTAGCATCTGGAGTGGAGGTCTCATCGTAATCGATTCTATTTGAGGGGAATAAATCAAGGGTGAGGTAACGAAAATTTCCCTCTACCTGTGAGAACCCTCTAGCCACAAACCGAGCCTTGTTATTATCAATGCTACCATCTGCAACATGCTTGATCTTATAGATCCACCTGGAAGTCGGCACTGACTTCCTCTCAAGTCTTGGAACAAACTCCCACACATAATTTTTCATGATGGAATTGTACTCTTCCACCATGGCATCTTTACAGACTTGTTGGTCCCAAAATTGGAAGGCTCAGACTCACTGATGCTGCTTACCATAACTAAATAGATACAAAACCTCTTTGGAACATTTCTCTCCCTAACATCCCTCTTGGGATTCCCCACATATTCCTGAGATTCCTTCAAGGTCTCTTGAATCCATATTAGTTTCCTCTTCCCTGCAGTAGTCTCTTATGGAGGGGACTCCTCCTCCTCATCCCTATCACCTGAAGTCTATGTACCTAAAGAATATGTACCTGTGATCATCTGTGAACCTGTAACCTGGGAACCTATACCTGGTGAAACTGTAGCCTGTGAACCTGTTACCCCTGAAATTGATGATCCTGTACTCTGTGATATTATACCCTATGGTGAACTCCCCTAAAGATTAGGAGCATGTTGCTCCACCTACTCTAAATATCATGACCTCCTAAAATCTATGTCCTCCTCAAATATCACATCTTGCCTCACAATTGTCTTCCTCAAGGTGAAAATTTATATGAGAAAGGCCTTTGAGGTCTCACTATACCCAACAAAAATACCCCTTTCTGTCATGGGTTATACCTTTGTCCTCTTATTTGAAGGGACATGTGAATAAGTCAGGCACCCAAAGATCCTAAAGTTCCCAACATCAGGATTCTTCCTAGAGAAATCCTCCTCGAGAGTCTTTTTCCCCAATACTTTGTGTGGACTCCTGTTCTTCAGATAGACTACAATGTTGCATGCCCAAGCCCAAAGAAAGAGTGGTATCCCCTGATCATGTAGCACGACTCTCACAACCCCAACTATGAACCCGTTCTTCCTTTTTGCAACCCCATTCTACTGCAGGTTGTAAGAAACTATCAACTCTCTTTTAATTCCTTCTTTTGCACAAAAATCATTGAATCCATTGGAGGTATACTTACCCCCATTGTCCGACCTCAAAACCTTGATTTTCTTACCTCTTTGGTTCTCCAAAAGAGCTTTGAACTCTTGGAATTGCTTGAAGACCCATCCCTTGGTCTTCATGAAGAAAATCTAGGTATTCCTAGAGAAGTAATAAATAAATGTAACATAGTACTCATATCCACACAAAGAGATAGAATACATCGGACCACATACATCAGAATGTATAAAATCAAGTATACCTGCTACCCTGCTGTCGCTACATCGAAAATCAATCTTGGTGTACTTCCCTAGTGCACACCCCTTGCACACATCCTGGTGCTCTGTAATGAAATATGGTACCCCGGTAAATATCTCTCTCAATACTCTCAGATCCCCATGATGCAAGTGGGTCGTCCTCCAATGCCATAGCTCACATAATTCGTTGTTTTTGGCACTATGTATCAACGCTCTAGTTGGATGAAACATAAGCCTATACAACTTCCCATGTTGAATCCCAATCATGTTGGACAAAGTGCTATTTGATCTCTTGGGATGCATGAGTACCTTCCCATCACATAACACCAAATCATACCCCCCGTCCTCAATGTTATAAATTGATATCAGGTTCGTTTTCAAGCCCAAAACATACAAGACATATCTCACTAACATGGGAGGTTGTGACTCCCTCTGAAAGGATATTGTACCAATGCCAATATCCCTAACTATGGAATCATCACTAAACACTACCTCAAGATTTACATCCCTCTCAATAAAATATGTAAAGTGCTCACTCACACCTGTCATATGGCGAGAAGCTCCTCTATCAATATACCACACATTGGTGGATGCTACATTAGTGGAAGACAAACCAATAAAGAAAACTCCTTCTAGAACTTGGTGGAAAACTCATCCACTTCCGTTGAAGCTGCAACCTGTTCTTTTGCTTGTTAGGACACTGACCTGCATAGTGCCCCATCTTGTGACATGCAAAACCATTGACTTTGCTGATGTCCTTTTTTCCTTCACCCTTTTGCTTGGCCCCACTCTTGGAACCTTTCTTTGACTTTTTATTTCCCTTTTCTTCTAGAGAAACATTTTCTTCATCATCCCCATCATGTTGGCTTTAATTTTTGGAACCACGTCTTATTTCCTCTTGAATTAAATTGTCCCACAACCTTTCCCATTTGGGAAATTTTTCATGTGCTACAATCCCATCAACAAAGACATCCCATTTCTTGGGAAAACCACTCAAAGCGATTCTAACCAATGTTTTTCCCTGCATAATCTCCCCCACTACTGCTAACTCATATTTTACCCATGTGATCTTGGTAAGGTATGATGAAACCATGTTTGTTTTGGTCATCTTGGTGTTTCTCAGTTTTTCCCGCAATACCATCTTCCCGTTTTCATTGGAGCTTTGGTAAATATTGGTTAAATACTACCACATTTCAAAGGCATTCTTTTTCCCTGAAACATGAGGAATGAGGAGATCTTTAATGGAATCTAGGATTATTCACTTGGTCTTAAAATTCTTCTTATTGTATTCAATCAATGATGTTGCATCAATAGGAGTGGTAATCGTCTTCTCATCAATATCCCACAACTCAAACTCCGCCATCAACAAAACAATCCTCTCCTTCCATGGACTAAATTTTTCATCCCCATTCAACCTATTTTCAACCCTCAAACTTATAGCCATGAGACCCTACTCAACCAACAACTTAGCTCACTTTGTTTTGGTGAAGTATTGCTCTCCCTCTACAAAAACCTTGTGACTAACTGTTGTTTTCTGTTTATTTTTATGTTTCCCTTCTCAGTCTTTTTGATGCTCTGATACCATGTAGAAATTTCTCAGACCCAACCCGGTTTCAGTCTCAATAAATTTTCATCACAATTTAATGCCCAACCCACATTTTATTTTCTACTAAAATGTAAATACTATAAACATAAATTTATAAAATGAAACACAACAAATATTTCTGCAAAAACTAAATGCAGAAATAAGAAACAAACCAAAAAAAAATAACACAATAATTTTCAGGCAATGCCCCTGAAAAAACCCCGAAGGGAAAACCAATAGAGAGAGAGATATTTTATTATTTCTTGAGCTCACAGAAAAATGATCTTATATAGCAGAAAATTTTCCAACAATAAATATTGTACTTATCTCATAAACTGAGCCAATAATCCTCCTCGAAATCTGAGCCATACCTCCTCAAAATCTATGCTAGATTCTATACAACATATACGAGATTTAATAGAGAAAAGAATCCCTCAAAACTTGAGCCCGATTTCTTGTACCTTCAATACACACTGTACATATTTTCTTCAGTAGTTGAATTCCTCGAAATATGTGCCTAGTATTTTGCCTCAATTTCTGTGCACCTCTTAGTTGTACATCCTGTCAAAATATGTACTGTACGACAACATTAAGTGTTGTACAATACTGCTTCATTAATGCTGGAACTTTTCTCAATTTTCATGCCCTCCAAATCTCTTGGAAAGCTTCGCCAATCTTGTTTCTCTTGCTCTCACACTTTTCTTCAGCTCTCTTTATTTCTCTCTTCATTCAATGCTCATAAATAATGGTGCCTCAATCCCTAGAATATCCTTTTTGTTCATTTCAATGAAAAATACCTAAACCTAAGATCTAATGGCTTAGATTAAATTGTAGGCCATCTAGATCTATGATTGTGTTATAAATTCACTTTATCACAACTTAAGTCTCTTAAGTCATTTTTTGATTAAATGTACTAAAAACGCCACTTTAACTTTATATCTCATAAAGTTACAGTCCCAAGGATCACTTTTGGACATTCCCCCACATGCTAGACACATGGCCTCTATGAGAGACACTTGTCCGAGGTACAATTTTCCCAGCTACAAACTGTCTTTTTCTCATCCAACTGATCACTCCTCCAAATAGATTAAACACATACCCACTTGTAGATATTATGCAATCCATATCTTTATCAAGAAAACAATGTATGTCCAACACCTTGTTTAATCTTGGTCTTCCTTAGTAACACAATCCATAACTAGTAGTGCCACACAAATATCTAAAAACCCTCTGTACTGTTGTCCAATCCTCCTTCCCTAGTTTTGACATATACTTGCTCAGAAATCCCACTGAATGTGTAATGTACAATCTAGTATAAACCATTGCATCCGTCAAACTTCCAACCACACTAGCATACAAAACACAAGAGACGTCCTCTTCATCTTCCTGTGTCTTGGGAAACTGATCTGTAGATAACTTTACACCTACATGAATAGGAACCCTAACTGGTCTACATTGCTACAGAATAAACCTTTGCAATATTGTCTCAACATATTTCCTTTGATGTAACCAAAGATTCCTATTTTCCTGATCTCTTTTAATTTCCATACCCAAAATGAATTTTATACACCAAGGTCCTTCATGTCAAATTTAGAGGACAATTGAGTCTTCACATCCTGAATAATTTCCTTGTCATTTTCTATCAGCAACATATCATCCACATACAAGAACAAATAAATAATATGAACACCGAGTAATTTGAAGTACACATAGTGGCTGGATTTGATCCTTGTGAATCCAAGTCCCAACATATAAGTATTAAAATTTTGATAGCACATACTTGGTGATTTCTTTAACCCATACAAGGACTTTTTTCAGCCTACATACTACCTCTTTCTTTCCCTTCACTTCAAATCCTTTTGGAAAATTCATGTAGATTTCTTCTTATAGATCTCCAAATAGGAATGTTGTCTTCACATGGATTTGTTCTAATTCAAAATCAAAAGAAACAACAACAAATAAAATAAATCTAATAGAAGTTAACTTGGAAACAAGAGAAAAAATTTCACCAAATTCAATTCCCTCTACCTAGAAATAACCTTTTGCTACTAATAGGGATTTATGTTTCTCCACTTTTCCTTGTGCATTCAACTTCTTCTTAAACACCCATTTTCTGCCAATGGGATTTCTTCCAGTCGACAACTCCACTAGATCCCAAGCCTCATTCTTGTCAAAGGATTCCATTTCTTCCATCATGGCCTTTTTCCAGAGTTTTCCACCCTCTGAATCCACTACCTCCCTAACATTTATAGGATCATCATCAATAATAAACAAAGCGAAATTTGAATAAAAATAAGGAGGAGTATACCTTTCCATTTTCCTTCTTTTGTTAGAAAAATAAGATCACAGAGAAATAAAATAAAACAAATGTGGAAATAAAACATAGAAGATACATAATACAATAGAGACATAGATATACATGGTTCACCCAGTGTGGGCTACGTCCACTAGAGAAATTTCCAGGTCCTTCCTTTATTATTATCCAACAAATGAAGGGATACAACCTACAACATATCCACTGCAACTTCCTCTTGTTTCTCTCACAATATCCTCTCTCAGAATACAATATTCACTTGCTCACAAAGCCACAACACAATTCCCTCATACAAGAAAAGAGGGTTTCCTTCTAGGGAAAAAATCCATAACATAAATTCTACCATCATATTTGTGACATTATAATGAATGGTCCATATTGACTACGAAATTACAATATTTTACAAGGAAATTTTCCTCAAAATTTCGCTTCAGGGGTGCTGCCCTCGAATCCCCCGCCAGGGGGGGACCAAACTTTCTCGTTTCCCCCCCTAGATCCTCTTGGTGAGAGAAGTGGGGGGAAATCCCCCCACACCCCCCGTTATGTAATGGGGTCCAAATGTTGATGAAACAAGACCTCTGAGTCAAGAAGATAATCAGGCCCCATAACCAACATCTTTCTCGAACTGATCTCCTCAATACTAGAGTATAAGGCTCTTCTTCTTCCGATTCCTATTTTTCTATAGAGTTTGATTCATTATCCTTCAATTCAAAATCTATTTGATCTAGTTCTTCCTCCCTTGGTAGGATTTCCCATTTGAAAACATCTTTGATTTCTATAAATACCACATCTTGACTATACATTACCTTCTTAGTTTCTGGGTTCCAAAGCTTATAACCTTTCAAACCATCTTTATAGCCAATAAAGATTCACTTTTCAAATTTTTTATCTAGCTTACTTCTATTTTCCCTTCGAATGTGTACATAGGCATCACATCAAAATACCCTAAGATGTGTAAGAGGGGGTTTCATACCATTCCATGCCACGTGTGGAGTCTATTCATCCATCGTTGATGAGGGTGATCGATTTACCAAGTAACATGCAATACCCACTGCCTCTGCCCATAATTTCAGTCCTAACTCGACATCACTAAGCATGCTCCTTTACTTTTCCATCAACATCATGTTCATCCTTTCTGCAACTCCATACTATTGAGGTGTGTATGGAGTAGTATCCTTCTTGGATATACCACACTTCTTACATAATTATTTGAATTCATTTTCGCATAATTATACACCATTATCCATCCTCAACACCTTAATTGTCTTCTCTATCTGATTATCCAAAAGAGCCTTAAACTATTTAAATTTGTCAAAGACTTCATATCTCTTCCTGAGGAAATAAATTCATGTATTCCTTGAGAAGTCATCTGTAAATGAGACATAGTACACAAATTTATCCAGTGATGGAACTAACACAGGTCCAAACACATCACTGTGTACCAATAGTAGAATTCCCTCTGCCCTCATAGAACCATAGGAGAATCTTACTCGATTCTTCTTCCCATATAAGCAATATTCATAGAAATCAAAATCTAGAGAGAAATTAGACATACCTTAAACCATACCTTTACAATGTAGTAATCGAAGGCCCTTCTCTATGATATTCCCCAGTCTTTGATGCCACATCATAGTCTTTTCTCTAGAGGCTATATGATTTTTTCCTTTTTATCTCCAATCTCAAGAACAATGGAACTGTTGCACCTATTAATAATAGTGCTTCGCAACATCTTATATAGAGTTCCAATATGAACTCCCTTAATAAAAACCATTTCTCCTCGAACCATCCTTCATGTTTCCTTTTCAAACACTATTTTTACACCTACATTTTCCATCCTACTTACAAAAATCAATTTCCTAGAAAATCCTGGGATGTGCAGAACACCAAGGAGTGTTCTAATCCTAGCATCCATGAGCGTCAACTTGAATTTTCATTGTCCTACGATTTTGGCTGTCGAAAAATCTCTTAGAAAAAACATCACCCCCATCATATCTTTCATATTCACAAAACCACTCCCTGTGGGGAGTCATATAAAAGGATGCACCCGAGTCAACCAACCATGCCTCATGATCTGCATGTGTGCTTGAAGAATCCAAGTACACATCCCCTCCATCTGTGAAGGTTTTTGCTTCTGCAAAAGAGTAATAATCAAATCCATTCCCTCTCTCAACACTTTTGGATCTACCTTGTTTCTTGTAATTCCCTTCTTTTCCACATCTCCAACATTGCTTTACACATTTTTTGGGAGATTTAGATCTTCCCCTAAATTTAGATTTCCCACTCGAGGACTTATTTCTATTCTTTCCTGGGAGAATCCTCTTGCAAATAAGGAATTTGTGCTTTGAATTTCCATGTTTTTCCACCTCATCGCCTCTGACAACAAGGATGAGACCACATCATAAAAAATTAAAGTAGTTTCATTGATACCTATGGCCACAACTAGACTATACCCCGAGTCTCGTAGAGAGCACAATAAACTGATACACTCATCTTCATTATAAATATTAATATCAACAAATAATAACTAACTTACTACAGTATTGAAGACATTTAGATGCTCTATCACCGAGTCTCCATCTTTCATTCTCAAGTTGTACAACTTCTTCAGCAGGAGCAATTATTTTACCGGGGACTTAGACTGATATAAAACCCCTAGATTATTCCATAATGCATTGGCTGTAGCTTCCCCTGACACATTTAGTAATACTAAATATGAGAGACAAAACCCGATTGTCCTATTTTCCTTTTGATCCAACTTTTCCCAGTCTTTTATTGACGTTCCTGTAGGTGCATTACCTGGATCCAAAACAATCCATTGATCTTTGTCTACCAACATATATTCCATCTTGAGTTTCCACAACTAAATTTTTTTCCCAATAAACTTCTCTATTTGTATTTGTGAACCAATCACCATTTCTTTTCACCAAAAGAATCGATACCGTAGAGCTCCCACTGTAATACGGTTTATTACAGACCCAAGCCAAACCCATGACCACAAAGGTGTCCCCTTGAAGCCAATAACTGCTCTGATACCAAATGTAAGTTTTAAACCTTTCATAGTAATGCAATGCACACACAGATTCTTAAAACATAAATGAAAACAGGGACAATCACACATATACATAGAGATTTACCCTGGAAACCCAAATCGGTAAAACCAACAACCTGTTTAGAGTTGCACCTCTAATTCTTATTCATCATCTTTCAACTTCATTATTTATAATATAATATATATAGGATCCCACATCATACAAAACCCCTAATCCATTGACTCGGATTAGACTACAACCCTAATTCCTTGACTGTAATTAGAAAAGCATGGACTAAGCCACAAATCCACCCATGCACCACAAAACCACCAAAAGTGAAAATCATGTGCTAAAAACCACCAAAAAACGAATGCAAAGAAACACTCATTTTTTTTTGGGGGTCTCCTCCCCCCATGGCCCATGACCCCACCACTGTGCTTTGTGCAATGAAGCATGTGGGGTTGGTCATGAAAATAATATAACACATACCCAACAAAACCTCTAATGAATAAATACATCCAATAAAAAAAATCCATAGAGATTTGAATTGCACGGAAACTCGAAAAATTATGAAGTACTCTCGAAAAAAATCCACAATATATGAATATATGATTGTTAGAATGGCACGACATACACTCCATATGCAAAGTACATAGCCTCATGATCACATATTGATTGCATTGATCCAAATATAATAGAAGTCATATGACTAGTTTTCATCCATACTTCACCAATGCCTTCTATTACCATAAAAGGTTTTAAACTAGATTCCCTTTAGGAATAATAATTATGAGTCAAATCAAATCAACATGTTGTACTAAAGAAAGTGAAATATTCGAGAAGTGGTCTTACTAAAGTGACTCGACTGCCTAAAAATAAAACGCATTTACATGTTATTATCAAAAGAATAAAGTGTCTTACTAAAGGGCAATAAGTCGATTTTATATACGTTAAACACTATTTTCTAGTTGGATGAAGACCAATGAAAAACCCACATAAGTCAATAAGATTTGTATTGTTACATTTGTTGGATTTCTATTGTTACATTTGTTGCCTTTATTGTTACAACTGAATGTAAATGTCACATTGCTTCATCGTTGTGATTTAAGTCTTGATTACCAACATTATTGTCGTTCCATTTATGATGCATTTCATAATACTAGTAGTTTGCAGAAAATTGGGCTGCATGCTTATTCCTTTAAATCTTCCTCTACACCCTATAATTTCAATTAAAATTGTTGTGTAGCTGGCTAATACCGCTAAGCATTTAGATCTTTGTATTTTTATTAAAGCGCTTCCTCTCGATGCCATGAAATGTCTTTGAACTTCTCATCCTTGTGTTTTTGAATAGCTTAAGGGAATCCCCCAATTAAGTGTTACTTGAATGCTCCATTGAACTTGTACCTAGAACATAAATTCCAAATCAATTTCCTTGTATGATTTTAAGTGTAAATTGTGGAATTGAAAAGACAATTCACTCAACTAATTAATGACTTTAAGATTTAAAGTAGCATATATCCTTATGAATTTTGAGTGGTACATATGTATACAACACCATACATTAAAGAAAATTACATTTAGAAACATATATGCGCTCTCATATTAATGATCTCATTGATTAGTTGCAAGGCGATAAGGTTTTAAGTACTTTTCTAAAATTGATCTTTCCCTATGATGTTCATAAAACTAGTTATTAGATTAAGTACCATATTTTTGAATGACTAGTGATACTTCTTGGTTTGAGTAATGCTCTTTCTAGTTTTATGAAGAACACTAATTCTAGGTAATATCTTAGTGAATATGTTGTGGCTTATCTAGATGATATCCTTGCTTATATAAAAACGTAATGCTCTTTCTAGTTTTATGAAGAACAATAATTCTAGGTAATATCTTAGTGAATATGTTGTGGCTTATCTAGATGATATCCTTGCTTATATAAAAACATGGCATGATCATTTATAACAAGTTTAAATAGTCTTAAACATCTTATGTAGCTTAACAGAACATAAATGTTAGATTAATGATCATATTTTTTTATGTAAGTAGAGGGGTTAGATCATATTAGCTTGATTGTAATCTAGGATAAAAAGAGAATATGTGGTGGTATCCTTATGTGTGTTGATTTTAGATGTTTGCATGTAGATAGTGTTCACAATCCATTTTATACTACTTTCATTCAATGATTAGGAACTTGAATGTGTTGTGGGTAAAGAAGCATATTTATTCAACGATGGTTTCTTTCGGTACCATCAAGTTTAGATGATGGAAAATGATAAGAAGCAAACCATGTTTGAAACAAAGTGGGGCTCTTTGAATGTACAGTGCTATGCCATTTGGACTGAAAAATGCCCTTGCAATGTTTTCAAGGATTGTTATTGCATCATTATATGACTACATTCATAAGTTTATGGATGTATACTTAGATGATTGGACAATGCACAATTTTCTAAAGAACCATGTGGAGATGTTACAATTGATGTTTGAATGGTGTCTCTAGATTTAGATATCCTTAAACCTAAGGAAATGTGTTTTATGTACATTGTTTGGCATGTTTTTAGGTCACATATTATGTCATGATGGAATTTTGGTAGATCCAACGAAGATTTTAATGATATTTAATCTACCACCATCAACAAGTGTGCATACTTTGAGAGCATCCCTAGTTGAAGATTTTAATGATATTTAATCTGCCACCATCAACAAGTGTGCATACTTTGAGAGCATCCCTAGTTGACACAAGTTGGTATATAATATTTATTCAAGGGTATGCAACCATTACAACACCGTTGGACAAGATACTGAGGAAAACATAAGAAATCAAGTGGGATGAAAGGTGTCAGATTTCCTTTGACATACTGAAACATAAAATGGTCACAAACCCCAAGCCTCTATTCCCTAACTAGAAATTTGATTTCCATTTCCATGTTGAAGCATTAAGAAGTGCATTAGGAGTAGTCTTGTTGTAACTAGGAGAAAAAAAACTAGATCATCCCATCTACTTCGCTAGCAAGAAATTGTCTTGAGAAGAACATAACTATAGTACCAAAAAATGTGAATATTTGGCTATGGTATATAATTCATTGCCAAAATTCCAATGCTATATGCTTGGCAACCATTTTAAATTTTATGCCGATCATTTTGTTTTGAAGTGTTTGGTTAAGGAACTTGTTTTGGAAGCTCAAATCTATAGATGGTTACTTCTATTCTAGGAATTTTACTTTGAATTTATTGTGAGGTTAGGTAATATTAATGTGGGACCAAATCACTTATGAATGGAATCAAGAAAGTAGGGAATCTCTATAAATTATCGATTCCCAAAGGCAGATCTGTTTAGAGTTGAAGCAATTTTAGATTACCTTGAAGAGATTGCCATATGTTGGACAATAGGAGCTTCCCCAGAATGCTATTTTGCAACCAAGAAGAAGAAAATAGTTACACGAGTAGATTAATACACATTGATTACTGAACAATTATAAAAGCTAGGCTTGGATGACATCATCAAGCATTGTGTTATGAATTATGAGTGACCTAGAATTCTATGGAAATGCCACGATGGGGTTGTGAAAGGTCACAATGGAGGGAAGTTCACTACTTGAATCATTTTACAAACATGTTTATGGTGGCCCATGCTCTTCAAGGACTCGAAGGATTATGTGAAAACTTGTGATGTTTGTCAGAGCACTAGGAAACCGTTTTGATGCAAATTTGAATTATTGTAGCAACTAGGGATTGCATTGGAACCATTTGAGAAATGGGCTATGGATTTTATTTTCCCAATTAACCCCCTTTCTCAAGATTTTGATGTTTGATACAATATTACAACTACAAATTACTTGACTAAATGGCTAGAAGAAACACCTACATGAGATTAGAACACTAACATGACATCTTAGTTCATGTTTGAATGTATCATCACAAGATTTGGTTTCCCATAGGTCTTGATGACATATCAGGGTAAATATTTAATGAGTGCCACTATTAGAACCTTAATTGGATAGTTCATGATTAAACACCATACTAGAGGTTCCTACCATCCTTATGCAAATGGAATTGTTGAGGCATTCAATAAAATTATGGAACAAAGATTAACAAAGGTTTGTACAATTAATCACGAATATTGGGATGAATGGATTCTTGTTACCCTTTGGGTATGTGAGACTTTCATAAAGAATCTAAAAAAGAACATGGCTTTTCGTCTAGTTTATGGATACAAAAAAAATTCTCCCGTAGAGTTCTTGGTGTCAAGTTTGTTCTTTGCCATAAGCTACATGGATGAAGGAATCAACTTGGGGAAGGTTGGTTGAGTTGATAGAATTGGACGAGAATAGGTTCCTAGCCTAGTTCCATCAAGTTGTAGAGAAGTAATGAATGAAAGCATGGCATGATCACCATATTAAGAATAAGGTATTTTAAAAAGGTGATTTGGTGCTTTTGTATGACACCACAATTTTAAATCTCTCGGGGAAGCTCACAATTTATTGCTTGAAATCTTTCATGGTTCTTGAAATATGGGAATCTAGTGTTGTTAAGCTAGTATAGTAGGATGAAACATTATGTGAGGGTTGGGTGAAAAATGCACGCTTGAAAGCCTTCGCTTCATACCATAAATGATTGAACTTCATCACTTAGGCCCAATTTACATAATTTTCTTACTTTTCAATTTATTTCTTTTTTGTTACTTAAACTGGTCACTCATTTTGGGATTTTAAGCTTTCCATGCCTATTTTTTTAGACAATTAACAATGTTGTGGTAAGGGAAAATCTACATCTAAAATCTAAGTCATCTGAGTCATCCATGGGATTGGGTTTGTTGGAGCATATGTTGGATAGGAAGAACCATAAATTAATATTGATTGCTTTAGGTCTAGGGTTGCACCTGAGAGTTGATAGAAAATAGGTTTATAGTTGATTAAGTGATATGAGTGATGGGGAGGGCATTGAGGCCTCAACTAGCCCCAAGTTGGCCAATTTGGGACCCCTAATTTTTTTTATTGAGCCTTGTTAAGTAGAATATGTTTTAATGTATCCAACTCCATGTCGAGTCACATGACTATCATTTTGACTCTGTAACATGTTGTGCTATAAAAAATTCTTTCGACCTGGCTCATACTTAGCTCTGATTACAATTATGATACCAATATGTTCTATGCCTAGTTATATAAAGAAATATGCATGCAATATAACAGGGAACTCTTGCGATTCATAGAATTATAACATCATGTAAATTATTAATCAACCAATTTTTTTTAATAGGAATATACACATAATAATATTACAAGATAACAAAGAACCCATAACACTTATCTTATGAAGAAATACCATCGACTAACTATGTAAAAACGTTCCTCCCTATCATGGGTTCTACTTCTCTAGTTCTCTCAACATTAGGTTACCCCCGAGTTGGGGCTATGAGTCCACAAGGACATGTGAATCCTATGGCTGGCTAAACTCTCTCACGCAATCCAATACCCAAGAAATACAACTAACAAAATCCTACAACCTTTTCCACCACCCAACTCTCTTCCCCAACCTACACCACCCCAAGGATGGAAACCCCTTCTCTTCCCTATAGTACCTCAGACAATTCCCACCCCCTCTATGGCTCTAGTGTAGTTTGTCCAGGAATCTCAATGCAAATGGCTCTAGAAAATCCAACTAACTATGAATTCTCAATCATAGTAATCCCATGCCCATGCTTACATACCATCTTGTATAAGATATAAGTGATAGGCATCCCCAGCCTTCCATCACAGATGCAACAATCTCATCTGTACAGGTAAATGGTGAATTCAATACATAACCAAAGAGTGAACATAGTCTAAGCAGTGAACATGTAGCATGCCCAAATAATAGAATCCAAGCCAGCTCCCAAAAACAAAGAATAAGTATGTACATATCTAACTTGCCACTCGACACTCAAGAAAGTACTCCCCGACTATTTTTTCATGCATTTAATGGTTGACATGCCTTTTTCATAAGTTAAGGTAAGGACTTTGGGTTATAATAAAATATTATAATATTTTTGGCTTTGTCCCTTTTGGCTCCATTAGTCCCCTCTTATTTCTCTCTCATGGAGTCATAGCCCCCCATCGATTTAGTTTCTCATGTCCCACAACCAATGATGCATTTTATTATTATTAATATGTACATTATTTAAATTATTTGATCTCAATCAGATTATTCGGTTCACTAGCCTAAATCACATATTTACATTACATTACATTTATGAGGATCAAAACTAGGGTGTCACATTTTCTCTCCCTTGTCTTTGTTCTCGTATGCTTAATTGATGATTGTGTGTTGCTAGCTAGAACCACATTGAATGCATGCATGTTTTATCTTGTTGTTTGTATTACAATTATGATAGTATACATCAATTGCAACATCAAGTTGGTATGCTTTGCAAGTATTGCTTTTTTTGTATCCTTTGCATTGCACGTATCACGGTTTTTTTATGTTGCGCATCATGGATGTGATTGGCTCTAATATACTTGAAAGTGTTATGTATCCTTGTCTAGGGTTATTGAATCTATTCCTCATTGTTAAATGACTCACACATGAGTTTAGGGTAGAATCAATAGTTTTGGCTAAATGTCGGGGAGTAGGTGCACTGAAAGCTAGTGGACCCTTTTGAAGGATTAAAATAAAATAGATGTCCATAAATCATGCCAATATCTTTGAATGCATTGAAAATATGTATAACAAGTATTAAAAATGGACATCATTTTGAACAAGACAAACTTTTGATTAAAATTGCTTTTTTTGCACCAAATAGATGTTTAGACAGAATGCGGTTTTGACTACCAAAAGGGGTTGCCTGTTGGTTTTCAGGGAACTCAATACAACTAACTATTTCAGATTTTAGCCCCTACATGTATGAAAATAAATGGTCATAATTTTCAGTCAATGAGACCATTTAAATTTCTTGGTTTATAAAAACCATAAAACTTACTTTGAAAAAGGGTTTGTAACCATTTGTTTTAAAGCCCTACTTATCTTTTATGCTTTGCACCAAAACTAAATACCACGTTGGACAATTTGAAGTTATGTGAACAAATGATATGTTCATAGAATTAGGTAACCTAACCCATGTTAATTGTTTTTTTATCATTTTAAAAATAATTTTCAATTGAATTCTACTTTATCAAGATTCCAAAATCTAATGTCATTATTTTCCTTCAAAATCCCTTTCTAA
>ML823612.1:53594-99927 GCA_009831015.1 Picea engelmannii
TAATTTTCTCATTTTATTACATTGGAAAATTTTTAAAGCATTAATATTTTTGAAAGTTTAAAAGAGCCCGATGCAGCCCTTTGACCATTGATTATTCGAATCCTCTAAAAATCAGTCATACAAACGATACATACCATCGAGCCCTCTTTACCATTGGCTTTTCCGATCTTTGAAATCCATCGATCATACTCATTTCTACTTTGTTTTCCGAAAATTTGATAATTTCTGCTTCGTTTTTAGAAAAATTGATAGAAGTTCGATAGGCTTCTTTGTCTTATTCCAAATATTGAAATATCACATTTTTGGAAATAGTCAATGAATTTCATAAATAAAATAATTTTAAAGATGAAAATTTATCTTCAAATGTAAAAATTTGGGCTAATCATATCAATCCTTAATATGCAAAATGTAAAATGTTTGACAATAGTTTTGTAAAAATATTCAAATTTCTATAGGTAAAATAATTATATTCTATGGAATTTGGCGAATTGTTTTTAGAAAAAATGGAAATTGGCCAATATTTTTTGGAAAAACCATTAAAAATTAGCCTATTAACTAAATTTAACCTCTAAAATCATCTATGTTCATAAAGCCCATTCTAATTGTGACTTTTCAACTTTTAGAATTCGTCTTTCTCAATATAGTTTGATTTTTTACTCCAACTTTCTTTTCAAGATCTTTTCAATAAAATCTTAATTATATTCTATGGAATTTGGCGAATTCTTTTTAGAAAAAATAGAAATTAGAGAATATTTTTTGGAAAAACCATAAAAAAAATTAGTCTATTAACTAAATTTAACCTCTAAAGTCATCCGTGTTCATAAATCCCCTTCCAATTCCAATTGTGACTTTTCAACTTTTAGAATTGGTCTTTTCCAATATAGTTTAATTTTTTACTCCAACTTTATTTTCAAAATCTTTTCAATAAAATCTTTTATTTTTAATTGTAACTTTATTTTCAAGATCTTTTCAATAAAATATTTTATTTTTACAGAATTGTAATTTTGAAGAAGTTTTCAAATACTTGGAAATCAAACCTTTTTAAAAAAGATTCATTCAAAATGTTTTAATATGGCAAGATCACACTTCTTCAAATTTGTCATTTTATATATGTCCATCGGACTTGTTTTAAAGATTGGATTACAAATTTGAACATGACCCCATGACAAGCCATGATGAGGTTTCCAAAGATTAAAAGTCCCAAAGGCAACGTTTGATATGGGCACTTAAATCACCTTGGATTGGATGAAGAATTGTTTAAACAACAATTTGTAATTTTGAAAATTTAACAATTTGCATGGTTCAAATTACAATTTTGAAAATTTAGATAAATTTAGAAGAACATAATTAGTTTAAAATTGTAATGAAATTATAGTTTTATATATATGGAAAAAAAAAATTACAGTTTACAAAGTTACATTGGTAGAAATCACAATTTTATATCAAATTGGAAAAAAAATTAGTCCATGGTTTAGAACCAATGATTTCACATAACATAGTAGCTTAACAATACACTCCATCACCGACAGATTTAAGACCTTTGACTAAAATTAAATACCCATTTTTTTTATATCCCCATATAAATACAAATAATTTTGCAACACTAAGAAATTTATTTGTTTCAAGCCTTTGGATCATAGAGTACTATTGTAGGAAATGCTTCAATTTTTTCCTGATAACTTTTGTTGACCATTCAAAATCCCCCAGTAAACCATAATAAAACAGTTATGTTCTCTCTTAACTGCAACATTCTAACAACATGATACATAACTCCATCTCTTGACCAAGTTCAAGATTTTTCTTTAATCATGCAAGTTCATCCCAATATCATTTCTCTTACTACCATCTTCTTCTTGTAGGATGGCTTCTAATATCCAATATAATATGCAACCTGTTTATGGAGAAACGTCAATGGATAGGACTCTTGAATTCGGCGATAAAATTTTTTGTGGATCAATATGATTCCCCATTTGCACCTTCTAGACCCCAATCCCACATGTATTATGCAGGCAAAGGATACAAAAGTGTCTATATAGACAAGTGTGTATGTATTGTGAGGAGTTTCTTGAGATTTATATTCCTTTTTCTGTTAATTGGTTGAACATCTCATCTATTTGTCTCTGTTGTGTGTACCCACACGCCAATGTTTTTCTGCACAACACCGAATTTTAGTGCGCATACCCACACGCCAATGTTTTTCCGCACAACGCCCAATTTCAGCGCGCGTACCTGCACGCCAATGTCTTTCCACATATCATAAGATTTTCACTATGCATCAATTCCTCGTGAATTCCGTTGTAGAAATTGGGGCTTTTTCCTAACTTTTTTTTCCCCATTTTTACCGTAGACATTCTACAACTATGAAATTTGTTCAATTTCACCTCGATAACACCAGTTCAACCTCTGCAACATCAAATCGCTGTGGGTTGACATTTCTGGAATCAAATTTTTCCCAAACTCAATTCATGAATTGATAATTTTAATAAACTAATCTCGCTCCATCTGTCATGGCTTCACTGTAACTTCAAATTCGACCAATTCTAGGTCTGAACTTGCTAGAACATATATTAAATCAATAATATCTCACCACTTGGCCAAACTTCTCAATTTTCTCATGAATTTAACAACATAAATTGAGACTTTTTCCCAATTCTGCGCAATTGCTATTACTTTTTACCATGGACGCTCTGCAACTTGAAATTTGGCCACTTCATAATCAATCCTCTGTGAAATTTCTCTTCAACTCAATCTTGCTCAACCCATCCAGGCTCAGTGTTGAAAACTGAAGCTCTGATACCATATTGTAACATCCCTGACCACCCATGCCTAGCCATGCTACTCCAGAAAATGTTTTTATTATCTGCTCAACATACTGTAACATACCCAACATCCAAATGAGCTATGCCACATAAATTTTTTCGAACTGCATGAAATTAAAACATATACACACGGAACTCTTGCAGAAGTTTATATATAAAATGTAAACATAAAAATACATTCTGTAAATGCACGGATTCATACTAAAATAAAAATAAACATATACATGCAACATACAAGCAATACCCATAAATATAAAGACAGTTATAACCACACATAGGATAAACCCATAAAAATAAACACGTAAATAATAATGCATCATGTAATTTATCACACAATTGACACTTATCTTGGTAAGAATATCACAAACTGTGTGTAGACCTTCCACGAACCTCCCAGCCTTAGACCACACTGCTCATCAGTCTCAGCAGTGGGTCACCCCCAAGCTGGGACTAAAATCCACCCGGGTAAAGGGATTCCTAACCAGGATGATGTGTCATAGAGAATGGAAAAGACTTCGTCACAGGTGTCAACTCAAACTAACAGCCCATAGTCCCTCATTCCCCACATGCATGTCCCACCCCAAGAAGTGTGCCCCTTCTCTTCTCAACAGTCCTTCGATTGCCCCACTTCCTTTTCGGGCTTCAACAACAGGTCGAACAAGAAGTCTCAGAACCCTGTAGATGCATTTTAGCACCTTCAAGAAATCAATTCCCAATAATTCTCTCACCCAGAGAGATTGCTCACGGGCCTGACAACTTGCCTCTTCAATATCCCACAGGCCTGACAACCCGCTTCTTCAATCCATCTCCCAAGCTAACCATCTACACAAACATGTATGGGTACAGATACAGGTTCAGGTACAATGACAGGAAGGTACAAAGGACAACTTCCTGAGTGAGTGAATGATCATGGACTGATTGAATGGATGACTCAATGTCGAAAAATGAACTAAGTCCAAACTATATGTATGCATGTTCCCAACTTGACACTTGTCATGTTGGGAGATACTTTGGCTCACTTGTCCCTATCCTTAGAACTTATGATAAATAATTATCCATACTTTATACTTAAGAAATATTAATATAATATTCCTTTTTGGCTTAAGCTCCCTAGCTTAGCCCCTTTTTCTTAACTTTTATCCCCCCCCCCTTTCCCTAACTGGTGGAGTTTAGTCCCCCATACTCTTTTATCGTGGTCGGTCTGTGCATAGCGATGAATTTTATATTAATGATGAGACATATACAAAAATAGGCTCACTGGCCTTTAACATGTAGGCTCTCCGGCCTAATCATCACAAAACTGGCTTACCAGCCTATAAAACATAACATATACACAAAGACTCCCTTGCCTCAAAATCACGTGCACTTAAGTTGTTGCGCGCGATATCCTGGAATGTGCACACTTCATCATTTTACCGCACAGTACAAGCGCGCACTATACCATGGAAGGTGCATACAAAAATGATATCAAACAACTCACTAGCTTAAGTACATTTGCATTTTACATTTACAATTGGGTTCAGCCTAGGGGTATTACACAAAATAAGTAAGGTAATCCATGCTTCACTATATGTTTCTTGTTGGGATCCTAGACTAGGTGTGAGGCACTTCCTATTCAAAATTCAATTTTATTAGAAGCTAAAGCCACAATAGGGAAGATGCGAAATTCATAGGTTGAACACTTCCATAGAAACTTTGATTTTGCACCCACATATGATAAATAATTAAGTAGGATGAATAGGTTCTAGGGATCAATGTTGAACTATACCATTTCGATTATATTGTCCTCCACTTATCAATACTACAATAGATAATGACCATCAATACTCTGAACACAAGAAACTCTATGCATATCAAAGTGCTACTCAGAGTGGGTTTTGAAAGATGGAGAATGAACTATGGTCAAGGATTGAACAAGAGAAGTTACACAATTGTTTCAAAAAATCAATGATCAAGGAATGGTATCAAGGCTAGGGATTGTGTATAGCTTGTAAAATTTGGTAATATGCACTCTTACGAGAAATTCATGGGAAGGCATTGAATCCATTGCACATTTATATTGATTATAACTCACCAAAATCTCACAAGGTTTTCCATTTGCATATTTGGAAGACATCACAGAGTTCAACATGGTCATACCTTAAGTACTTGAGGCTATGCGATAGATTAATTTGAGAGCATATGATTTTTCTTCATATGTCATCCCCTATCTCGACTATACCCATGTTATTGGCTACAATTATGAATCACCTTTCCATGAGATTCTAAGGTCATTTGAAGTTTCAAAGATCATGAATTTAAATGATGATAATAGGTCAATTATGTATAATAAAGAATAGAGGAACACAAACACGAGAAGAAAGTGAGTTGGTTGTAGCCCCAACATATGTGTGGAATTCAAGTTAAACACCTAGCTGCATGGGGGGTCAAGGAGAAAGTACTTGGTGCAGTTATATCTTACTCAAGTTTCAAAATCTCCAAGACAATATTCTTGCATTTGAGGTTTTCTCAGTGATGAGCCATTTTTAGGTGTACACCACCTTTTTATATGAATACATTAGCATATGTGTGTTGGCTGGGAAATTGTGAACAATATATACCGGGTTTATTTTTTCTAAGAATAATTTATTCTGCTTGCAGCCTAGTTTCTGTTTGCCTAGGATGAGTAGTTTTCTTTTTAGATTTTGTAGCTATTTTGAGAATAAGCTCTTTTTCAATTTTTTGCAGTCTGGTTTCCTACTTATCATTTCCAATTGAGCTTGAATTCAAGTGTTTGTTTTGGATTTTTCTTTGCTTGAAGATATCTCGTATATGCATAGATCATATTTTAGGTTATTGATTGTAGCTAACGATTCATATTTTTTCAACCTTCATCTCATAGAGACAACATCACACATAGAGAATATGTCTGGAGGATTCTGTGTGTCTATGCTTGGTTATGAGCTTGAAGGAAATATGATTTTCTTATAGATCAAGGATATGCCAAAATGATGTGAAAATGGTTGGACCATGATCACTTTGAGTGATTCTCTTGCACAATTCGTGCTCAAAATTCCTAAACTATTTTTAGGGAAGAACATGACATATTATTTAAAGCAGGTAACTAAGGGGGTAATGGATTTACTTCAAGTTCTCCACACTATGACAATGAGCCAATTGAAGAATCAAAGCACTAAGGATAGTTTGGAAATTTCCCATTCAAATCAATAGGGAGAAATCAAGGAATCCCTAAAGACACCAAATCTTGAATTTCATGTGATAGATAAACATGTGGTTGATTTTATTGGTAAGAAATATATTAATTTAGAGGGAGGATATGGAATTGAGATTAACATGAGGGAATGGATTCAGATGTCATTAGTAATGATCCACCAAAGTAGCACATTAATATAGATATCCCCTTGGAGTTGTAAAACAACATACCCATAAAACAATAGACTATTGATGTGAATGCTCCCCAACAAATATTGGTGGTGTAGGTAGAGTTGATGATCGTAGAAAAGACAAAGATGTAAATAAGGGTGAAAAGGTTGGGAGCCCATGAAAGTAGAAAAGGAGAAGTCAATGGAGAAAGAGAAGAAAAAATAATATAGAGAAGATGGAGAAATGAAGGACGTGGAAAACTCTACTCACCACCATTTAACTTCACCATCTTGGAAACTATTTGTTTATTTTCTCAAAATGTAGAATATGGGAAGAAAATCATAGAGCCGGTCCTCGATCATTTCAACAATATTGAAATGGTCATAGTTGGTGCTTAGGAGTAGCTTCACAAAGTATTGACATTTTACATGCCACCAAAGAAGGAATAAGACCTTGAATATACTTAGAGGCAAGTGGGTTCCATTGTGCTTAATTCCAGACTATAACAAAGATGAATCCCTTGGTCCTCATTCATCCCACTTATTTTAAGATATTCAAGGTTCGACGAATTTCCACTAGGGAACTTATAACAATTCATTAATAGAATGAGGGTGAACTATACACTAACTTGCTTGAAGTGGAGTCTAAGAAAGATTCCTTGCACTTATCAGTACATACCTTGTAGGGCCAACTTGATGAGGCTATTTTCAAAATTTTTTGTTACAAAGAAACAACACAACCTTGAACAATCAGACCACTCAACTATAGAAATGATTCAAATTGATGTGGCCAATAGTAAGAGTTGTTGATTGAGAGGTAGAAAAATTTTCTTGGATAGATGTACTTACTGCTACTTTAGAGCACTTGTAGGAATCTTAATGATCAATGATTGTAAAATGTTTCCTAATTGGAGGAAGAGTTGATAGAAAAAAAGGTTCAAGGAGATGCAAATATAAAATTTTCGATGGCATGAATTGATCCACTCTTTATGGAAGTGCATCCTTTTATAAGGAATCTATAAGGAAGCATAATAGGCCTAAAAAACATGATACCCAATTAGCCAATAAATTTGTTGTTGGTGTTAAATTTCCTCTTGGGTATTGGAAAATCTGTTGGGTGCAAGCCAATTTTGAGGAAAAGCCATGTTTGGAAGGTAGAGATTAATAAGGAAAAAGACAGTTGGCAGGAAAAGAAACATGTGCTAGGAAAATACACATGCAAAAGAGGAGAGCATGCAAGGCGCACATGTAGGAAAACCTAACCTCGTTAGGGTTATGGTTTTTGTAAGAGATTGTAACAGCTGATGAAATGAGAATTAGTATAAATAGAGACCTAGGAGGTCTAGGTCGTGATTCATCGTTGGTCAGTCAATTTTGGTTGTTATTGTTGTTACTAAGTTTTGGTCTATTCAGTCGAGGAAACTATCGTAAGATTGGATACCATTTTTTTAAGTTGTTGAGATGTAGGGGGGAAATGTAGCTAGAAATTGAGGGTTAGATCATAGGATGAGGAGCCTGGTGTGATCTAGTCAACCTCACAAAGGCAATGGAGTCTATTTTGTGATTGTAAGAACATAGTTGTAATGCGTGCGACACTATACATTGCAGAACCATAATAAAAAATCCTAAGAGCCTAGGAGGGGGTGAACCACGGTAACACGTGTGTTATGTGTTGTGATTTTTTGCTTACTTACCTTATGCAAGTAGTTAAGAATAAGAATGGATAATTCTGTGAGATTATCCATATGTTAGATCTGTTAGAATGCATGCATATATTTAGCAGATGAATGAATATTAAGAACAATAGAAAGAACAACCAGATCAAGGCCTAAGAAGATGAAACATAATCCCATATCCCCACTCTTTCTTAGACTGCAAGCATATGAGCATTGCAGTCACCCATAGAACTATCTCGGGTGAGACAACGCAATACATCTTGTATGTTGTGTTGCCTTCTGGTTTACCAGGAGGGACGATATTTTTAGAGGGATTTGTTGAAAGCTTGCTCAGACCTAAACCCGGGTCAACCCAAAAGTAGAAGAGGAGAAGAATAACCAACAAATGGTTTCGTTGTCAGATCTAACTGCATGGGATTGAGTGAGTGGGATCCATGAAAGAATCACAAAAAGAATGAAGGTATAAAAAATAATTTTCATACCATGGAATCCAACGAAGGCAGAGATTGAAAGCTGGTTGAAAACAAAGGATCTTGAGTTTTCACAAAAGGATTAAAAAAACTCTAAGTTAACACCGCACAAATATCTAGACCAGTACGTGTTTAGAGACTTGCATTAGGTATTTTTCTGTGATTTCCTGCATGTGTTGCAGGAGTGGCTATTGAGGTTGAAAGAAAACCACCCTACAAATAGAAGCATACAACTCGAGTGGAATCCTGTGGGTATCGAAAAGTTACAACAAGTTAACAAAAAATTCACACGCGCAGTAGATTTATGGCTAGAAAGTATTGTTGCAGGGTTTATCACAAAATTTGCAGTATATTCTACAAAGTATTACATCGCAAGAGAGCAAGAGTTTCTAAAAGGACCTAGAGGTAGGTATATCATATTTCTCTATACTTAAATCAAGATCTTACTGTATAACAAAGGCGTGATGACTATGGAACCAGGTAACTAAAATTCCCTACGTGCATGGGGGAAGGGGGGAAGCACTGACAAGAGCTGGAGAAATGGAGGAAAATATGGATAAAGGAAATAAGGAGGATTTCTTGGACCCAATCATGATGGATTAATATTAGATCAAGAATATCATGGCAACAACTGGAAACACGCGTTGTGGAGTACCCTACCAATATAAGATGAATAACAAGAAGAGAGCCATAACTGATAGAGAGGGATTGACAAGCGATGAAGAAGAGGTAGAGGATCTCTGGGATGTGGAGGAGACTGAGGAAATCCTACGCGCAACATATGAAAGGAAGACAAGAGGTCCAAGGGTAGGAACATAAGGAAAAACTTCCATCCATGTCAGTGTCAGTGTGGAACCCATAACCCCATGTGAAACTAATACACCTGAAAGAACACCACCATTTAAAAAAACAAATTTTAGTGGAAGAAAGACTACAAGAAGTGCACCCAATCAAGGAGCAATGACTGGAGGAGCCATTTCGGGAAGTAGTAGTCAAGTATCTACACCGCATGGAGGTCGTAGTTCACCATCGTTCAAAATGGTAGGACATGATCCTACCATCAGGTTACCTGAATTCAAGGGAGAAGCATTAGAGGATCCTGAAAAACACTTTTTTATCTGTGATAATATTTGGTAAGAAAATCATATCACAGACGAGGATAGAAAAATTTCACAGTTAGATATCATGCTAAGAGACCACACATTGGATTGGTACATGAGATTAGTTGTAAATAGTCCACCAGGAACAACAAGGATGATTGCTGATGTCAAGAAGATACTGATAAATGAATTTTAGAAGCATAGCTCAGATGATTAGTACATGAATGAGATGATTGAAATCAGGTAGAAACTAGGTGAGTCTATTTGGGAGATCGATCAAAGATTTAAATGTCTTAAAGGTAAGATGAAGTATGTCATGATTGATATGAAACATATACATCTCTTTGTGAAATCACTATTACCACATCTGAAATACCCTTTGAGGCAACAAAAGTTTCAAACTCAGGCAGAGGCTCTGCAAGAATCCCTACAATTGGAAGAGAACCAATATCAGAAGACAGATCCAACAATAGAGGATATGAAGGAGGATATGAAGAATCTCAAATTTCAACTAAACCAGAATAAGGGCAAAGACAAGAGATAATTTGTTTGGTGTACCACATGCAGGATAAAAGGACACCACAAGAATGAGTGCCCAAATTTCGTGTAGTACATGGAAACATGGATACCAAACCCTTTGCCAACAGGAGGACCATGGTGCAAGATCTACAAGACACATGGACATGATCCATATCGTTTTCCAATGATGCAAAAGTATCAGACAATACCCAAGAGTTCATATTGCACTTTTTGCATATCAGTGGGTCATGATGATGCAAATTGTTGGACAATGGAACCGATGAGGGAAAGAACTTTGGATACATATAGGGTGCAAGAAGAAATGATGACATGGAAAACTGCACCACAGTTCAACTAGGTACCACCTCCTTATAATAATGCGCAACAATAGTACAACACTGTGCAACCTTAGTACAACACTGCACAACCTCAATATAACAACCCGCAACCACGGTATAACCTTGCGCAGTATAATCAAGTACCTTAGTACAATACATTGCGAGGAGATCGAGGTGGATACAAAGGTGGAGGATGAGGTAGAGGAGGATTTGGAGGAGGTAGAGGTCCAATAATGTGCCATAACTGACAAAATCCAGGACACTATGCAAGGGAATGTATACTTCCACCTGTAACATGCATGTACTATCGCACAACAGACCATGATACAGAGGACTGTCCAACATTATTGGGAAAAATCCAAGAAAAGTGGAATAAAAAAAATCATAATGTTCAGTGGATTTCTGCAGAGGCCAGGGATGATGGAATAAATATAAACATAATCACATGAGGAGGTGATAAGACAGGAACTAACACAGTGATATTGGATCCAACGCAACACCAATGGGTGAAGAAGAATACGGAACCACAAAAACAATTCGATGTGGGGAAAGGAAAAAAATATTCAAGGAAGCAAGACAAGAGTTCCTCAAGCAAGAAGTTGCATATGCATCAACTACACAACATACTCATAATGTGCCAATGTACGAGATTCCTTTGTCAATGGATCACACCAGCGAAACACCACCTATAGCGCAAGTAAGTACCATAAATACCTTTCTGCAAACTTGTGTTAAACTACTGAATGATCCATCATATGTTAAAGTTTTGAAAAATATGTTAGAAATATGTAACACATAGGTAGAGGGGAAGTTAGAGCAGAAAATGGTCAATCACTTCCATACAAGAAGGAGGACAAGCAGGGAATTCATACTGAATTCCAACATTGGATATTTCAATATGGGAGACATTATACTGGACTTAGGTTCTGAAGTCAATGTGTTACCCAAGAAGGCATGGAAATGCATGGGAGAGACCACACTAGGATATTGACCTGTCCAATTGAAGCTAGGAAACCAACACAAAGTTCTTCCAATTGGAAGGATTAAAGGTGTGACAGTATATTTGGATGGAGTGCGCACTAAGGAAGATTTTGAGGTGAAAGAAATAGTAGATGGTACAACACCTTATCCAACATTGCTCGGACTGTATTGGGCATTTGATAACCAAGCCATAATCAACTTAAAGACAAGGAAGATGCCATTCGAATCAGGAGAATACATAGTCACCACACCACTAGATCCATGAGAAGGAGAAATGTTTGTATAGTCCACTTGCTTATATATGTAGGAAATCAACCAGTTATACAAAACCACCGCACACAAAGAAGATTATGTCAACCCAACTGCAGATGGGGTACTTAGCTGGAGAAACATCACATCATGTGCTTCTGACTCACATACAGGTTTGGAAATTGGCAACAAAGATTACATGAAGTGTCCACAAGAAGGTGTGCAAGAATAGATCGCGCAGTAAGATGGGTGGGTACATAAATCAGAGAACCTCCCAGTTTCCATGGTATAAATGACTTAGAAGAATTCCTAACAAGATACAAATATGAAGTGTTAGAGAATAAAAGGCTCTTATCCCTGGAAATTTCACTCAAGGAAACACCTGCAAGATGGTGGGGTGCGCACAAAGAAACATTTAAGGACTGGTACCAATGTAAACAACCACTGAGCATCAGATTCATCGCAGAGAAGGGGAGAACTAAGATGCAGAGATATGATGGACAAGGGACACCGACAAAACATTTGGAGAGATGAAGAACACTATGGAGGATGGCACCACCAAAGGAATGGCCTCATCACCTCATCCACACATTGGAAGGAATTCCATAAAACTGGTATGTAGACCAAGAATTGCACAGAGGCACTGAAGAATGGACAAGATCACATAAAATTTTTATAGTCACTTTCCAATTTGAACATGAGAACCCCAACATGGATTCAACACTCAAACATATAAGAGGGGTGATATTTATTGATGAACCATAGGTTGAACTTATGACAAAATATCAACAATATAACAAACAAACAATTAAGGAACTACTGTCATGCTATCATGTGCATGATGAAGCAATAGATGAAGATGAATTGCTCAACATTTGTATTATATAAGTTTAAGGTGAAAGAGAGGTGGAAGTTCCATCCCTACAATCATAAGTGTTTTCTACGCCAATCAAGGTGAATAAATTCAACATTGGGACAACTAAGAATCCCAAAATGGCCAGTATTGGAGACTACTGGGATGAACAAACAGTGGAACGACTGCGTGAGTACAATGACCTATTCCCAACAAAGTTTAGAGAGATGAAAATAATACCAGGAGAGCTAGGAGAGATGGATATCCCTCTCAAACCTGAGGCTAGATCTGTTAGGCAGAGACTGTATAGACTAAACCCAATATATAAGCAGAAAGTGAAAGCATAAATTGACAGAATGTTAGAAGATGGAATTATAGAACCAATAGAAGAATATGAATGGATAGTCCTTATGGTAGTGCAAGAAAAGAAGCAAGGGGGGATAAGGATTCGTGTAGACTTTATAAAATTGAACGATGCATGCCTACATGATCCTTTTCCTACCCCTTTCACAGATGAGGTACTAGAGAATGTAGGAGGCTAGGAAGAATATTCATTTACAGATGGATTCTCAGGTTACCACTAGATCAAAATAGATGCAGAAGACAAGTACAATACTACCTTTGATAAAACATGGGGATCCTACCAGTACACAGTCATGCATTTTGGACTGAAGAATGCACCAACTATATTTTCAAGGGTCGTAATAACTGCGTTTAAGGAGTTCATACCCCTATTTTTATAAGTATATTTGGACGATTAGACTGTATACAGTCTACTAAAAGATCATGTGAAAGCATTAAGGCTAATGTTGGAGAGATGCAGGCAGTGCCAAATATCATTGAATATCAAGAAGTGCATCCGTGGAACAACGTTTGGAATATTATTGGGACACATAGTGTGCAAACAATGCTTGCTAGTAGATCCTGTCAAATTTGCACTGATTGTCAACTTACCACCACCAAAATTCGTGTGCCAGTTGAGAGAAACATTGGGACATACATGCTACTACAAAAAATTATAAAAGGGTATGCGCAGATCACTGCACCAATGGAGAAATTGTTAAAGAAGGATACTAAATTCTAGTGGAATGAGGATTGTCAACAAGGTTTAGATACCCTAAAAGAAAATATGGTAACAACACCTATTCTAGTATTTCCAAATTTGGAAAAGACATTCCATGTGCATGTAGATGTATCAACTATATCACTTGAAGAAATTATGGCGTAGCCACGAGCAGGGGATTTGGACCATCCTATAGCATTTGCAAGCAGAAAACTGTCTAAATCAGAGAAGAACTACAATACTACATAAAGAGAAGGCTTAGCTATAGTCTATGCACTTCATAACTTCAAAAATTAATTAATGGGCAAACAATTTAAGATGTTCACAGATCATTCAACCCTCAAATACCTAGTCAACAAGCTAGTGTTGGGGAGGAGGATTTGAAGATGGATATTTTTATTTCAGGAATTTGACTTTGAAGTGATAGTCAAACCAGGGAAGTTAAATGTAGGACCTGATCACCTATCAAGGCTAACGGATGGAGCAGAACCTACCAACTTGGAAGACAACTTCATTGATGCCCAATTATTTTCAGTCCAAAGAGTTGATGAATATTTTGCGGATATTATTGAATACTTGAGTACAGGGAGTGCACCACAATAGTTTAACACTGTGCAAAAGAAAAATATGGTAGTCAGAGCTGCAGACTATCAAATGATTGCAGAACACTTATACAAGATGGGTGCATACAACATTTTGAGAAGATGTGTACTAGAACATGAACGACCTAGAATTCTAGCAGAAGCTCATGAGGGAATAGCTGGAGGAAATTAAGCCGGAAAGGATACCACGCAGAAGCTATGGTGGGCAGGAATATGGTGACAAAAAATACACAGAGATGCTAAGGAATACTGTGAGAAATGTGATGTCTGTCATAGGGTTGGTAAAACTAACAGAAGGGATGAGATGCCCCTAATACAACAAGTAACCTTTCAAGTATTTGAAAAATGGGAAATAGACTTTGTAGGACCAATTAACCCACCAACAAAGAGGTCAGGAGCAAGGTATATCATTACTGCGACAAAATACTTAACAAGGTGGACAGAAGTAGCACCAGTCAAAGACTGCAACGCATAAACATCAACACTCTTCTTGTTTGAGCAAGTGATCACTAGATTTGGCTATACAAGGATTTTGATGTGTGACCAAGGCACTCACTTTATCAAAAATACTATCAAGGCTATGTTTGAGGAGTTTGAAGTCTACCACCAAAAGAGTACACCATACCATCCTCAAGAAAATGGAATAGTAGAAGCCTTCAATATGATCTTGGAGAATTATCGAACAAAGATCTGCAATGTCAACATGGATGATTGGGATTTGAAGATACCAACAATATTATGGGCATACAAGACTACATGCAAGAAGCTAACAGGACAAACACCATTTAGGTTGGTGTAAGGGCAGGAAGCAGTAGTACCATTAGAATTTATGGTACCCAATTTGCACGTAGCAACAATCACCAACATGACAGAAAGAGACACAATGAATGATATGTTGAATCGACTAATGGATATGTAGGAGGATAGGATTCTAGCAGAATTTCATCAGGAAGTACAAAAATAAAGAGACAAATCTTGGCATGATAGACATATCAAGAGGAAGAGTTTCAAGGAAGGAGACCTAGTCTTTCTCTATGATAGTAAATTTTTGCAACATCCTGGTAAATTAAGAATGCATTGGCTAGGCCCTATGAAGTAAATACTATCACAGATGGGGGAGCTATACAACTAAAGGATCTCACAGGAGTACAGATGAAAGGAATGATCAATGGGAGTCAAATGATACTGTACAAGGACAATCAACCCCCTAGCACTTAAAAAGTCTACATGCAGTAAGAAAACATGTACATAGTGTATTATAGTAGAACTTAAGTTAGAGAAAATGAGAATAAATAAACAAAAAGGAGAAAAATAAGGAAACATAAATACAAAAATGAAAAGACAGAAAATACAAAAATATTGGAGAATACAACGCGCAACAGAAAGAGGACTCAACGCGACGAAAGAAAAAATGTTCGTGCACAACATATGGGTGATACACTATGCACTAAGGAAAGGCTACATAAAAAATATGTCGTGCACTCGAGACACTCAACGCACTGGAAAAAGGGCTAACGATAAAAAAAGTGAAAAAACGAAAAAATGACGGTTATGACAAAAAGGCGCCAACTGGAGACATTTATGAAATTAAATGGAGCATACACATAAAGCGCCATTACATTAATCACAGCCAAGGTATCTTCTCCAATAAGCTTCATGACATTTCCTATATAAAGGGGAAACACGGGTAACACAAGACTCATTGTAAAAATCATGAAACTACAAAGAGATAGAGCACGAAGAGCATAAGCGACTTAACGAGGGATACAGGGAGAACCGGTTGGGACCTATTTGACAAAAACTAATTAGTACTCACAATGGCACCAACAAAGATGGGTGCATTGAGCCAAGCAGGGAGGAAAACTAGAAGCAACATTAGAGCACTACATGAAACCATGGAAGCCAAACATGAAACCATACCGACCGAGGAATTCATCGACGTGGATGCAATTCCTTCACCACACGAAGAACCAATAAAGAGTACACAAATGGTGGACGAGATACAAGCTTCAATGGTGTCAGCCATGGAAGTCGACCCGCAAAACAGTGCATAGGGTCACATTGCAGATAACGTAAGAAAACCACATAAAACTGCGATGGTTGAGGGAGCCCAACAAACAAATGGCGAAGCCAGCGCGAGCACAAAGGTTGCAATGCCCAAACCACTCAGAGAACAATTTGCACAACAATAGGAGGGTTTGGTGGAAGACATCACTAGTCAGACAGACTCTAACAAAAAAAGGAGACAGATGGAGGCGGGGACCTCAACAACCAACAACCAAGAAGAAAGGGAAAACAACCCATGGCGCGGTCCCTGTGCAGACAAATTGATGCAACTATCATACTTCTGCACATTCCAGAAGGAGTGAAAACCACGCCAACACTCCTGGGATGCATGGATAAGTTGAAATATTCGTACCATGATGTGGCCGACACTGGAAAATTTCTTGAGTTTTCACAGCATGTGTACCTCGACAGCATAGGGATAGGTCCTTTTGGAGACCCAATTTTACAAACAAAGCCATGGGCAGTCGACCTGGCCAACATAGGGATTCTAAATCTGCTTGAGATTCCCCATTTTGGAAGGGGGAAAGAGGTAAAACATTGTGTCAAGCAGTTGATGGAATTCCTCCATGGAGGATTCCTATGGTTGGAACAACTCGTCTCAATAGATGTAGAGCTTATAGCACTCATCACAGGTCTGCCATCAATGGGTGAGAACCCTACACAATACCACTATGACAAATCAAAGGATAAATATTTGGTTGAGGAGATGAAGAAAACCTATGGTACAGAGAGGGGTTCACACAGGATCATAATCAAAAGGATCAACAATGTAACAATAAGGATGGCCACCAAAATCATGGCCTACAAAATGATCAGGAAATGCTGCAAGGAGGAAGTCCCTACCAAGGTCGTCCCAGCTACAACACAATGCACGAATGGCACATCGTTCAACTGGGCCCCCTATTTGTTAAACTTATTTCTTGAAAAATGCAAAGACGTGCAGGAATTTGGGACATAGTTCCATTGCTTGTGACTACTCATGTTGATTGCGCTGATGGGGTGGACGGATCCCGCATACTCCCACTTATGTTATTGGATAGGTCATTTCCGCGCAACGCAATACACATTTTTGGGGAGCTACTCAGACCCCAAGTGTAGAATATCCAACATAGGTACATTTTCTAGGTACTTTAGTGAAATACAAGAGAGTATTGAAAATACTTGGATAATTACTCCAAATGTGCTCAAAGAGTATTGGAACATAGCTAGCTTTTGAGCGACGAGGCACAACATGTGGATTCAAGTATGTAGGGATCCAGAGAAGGAGTGGCTAAAACTAAGGTACTGCGTCAATGGAGACGATATACATACGACCATGAGGGATTGGAACGATGACTGGAGGATTCCAGTCCTAACTCAAGAAGTGCCTCAGGGTATAGAAGTAGACACCACTGTGCCCAAGAAGTCGACAAACTCGGGGAAACCCAGCCAAAAGTCAGCACATCATAAGAAGGGGAGTGCGTTGAAGAAGAATGAACAAACAACACAAAAGGAAACTAGACCACAACAGAAAGAACAAGGAGCGAGGGATACTGTGACACAGGGAACCCTCTCAACATCCACTCTACAAGAGACATGTCCGCCTAAGAGTCAAATCATAGATACAGGAGGCTCGTGCAAGAAGGAAAAATCACACAAACAACTCCCAAAATATACGATCACTGAGGAGGATGCATAACTCGTGACATAAAGGGTGCAAGACCGCGCAGTGGAAGACTTTGAAGAAGCCCATCATGAAAGGGGAAAAATACAAGACGACCTAGCAAGAATAAATCAAGTCCTCGAGTAGATAAGGACAACGCAGAGGCCTGAAAGGGGAACAAAATTCTTCCCTGAAGTAGCAAAAGCAGCAACGACAAGGACTCCGTCGAACGAGGAGGATACAATTCAGACTATTGCCCAGGCAAGTCCAATTTTTAGATTGACAACTGATATGATGCAAATGGATGAAACTGCAAAACAACTGCCATTGAAATATTTGGTGCAGGTAGAGATGATATTATCAATAATACCTACCAAGGCATTGTACAGACTCTAAGTCAGTGTCGTGTAGGAGGTAGAGTCACACACAATAAAAAACACAACATAACTGCAGGAAACAAGAGATGGAAAAGAAGCCTTGGAGCTGGTGATCGAAAAGGTCAAGTTTAAAACTAGGGAAAAAAAGGAGCGTGTAGACAAAATTGAATAAGGGGTGAAAATATTCTACAATCACATCCCTGACAGTGCGCAGAATGAGAACACAAGTGCAGAGGAGAAACTCAAACTTATTTCCCAAACCATCGAACATTATAGGCAACAAATTGAGGATTTAAAGAAAAAATTGACCCCTACAACTCCTCCCGAGGTAAGCGAGCAGAGGAAACAAGAAGCTGCACTCCAAATATCAGCAATGGAGGAACAAGTCAACACAGTAGCAAGACTGTTTGATATAGCGACGCAGTTCTAGAAAGCGTTTGATGAGGATGAGCAGGTCCAACAATAGGACCAAGAAGAGGAAAGGATAAGTATAGCCATGCAAGAGCTCAAGAACAAATATAAAAAATGAGCATCACAGAGCACATGAAAGGTAATCAAGACTTAAAGAAGTTGCAGGCAGATCTAAAAGCTGCATAGAAGAAAAAACAAGAGAGATAGGTGGAAATAGAAACCCTCCAGGAGCAAGTAGTGCATATAATCGCACAGTTGGAGGAGGAGAAGAGGAACATGGCACAAGAACATACATAGTGCGCAACAATGACCAAGGAGGAGATCACAATGCAAGCATTAGAAGCGCTCGCAAAGAAGACCGTGTAGGTTCAGGAGAGAGGAAGGGAACTTATAGACAAGTTCCACAACCTAGCAGAGGATATTGATGGAGTGTGAAATGCCTAGGTGGTTTGGGACGAGCCACATGTCAGTGTTGGGGACCTGTTGGGTGCATGCCAATTTTAAGGAAAAGCCATTTTTGGAAGGTAGAGATTAATAAAGAAAAAGACAATTGGCATGAAAAGTAGCACATGCTAGGAAAAGACGCATGCAAAAGAGGAGAGCATGCAAGGTGTGCATGCAGGAAAACCTAACCTCGTTATTTTTAGGGTTTTTGTAATAGATTGTAGCAACTGATGAGTTGAGAATTAGTATAAATAAATAACTAGTAGGTCTAGGTCATGGTTCATCGTTGGTCAGTCAATTTTGGTTGTTATTGTTGTTACTAAGTTTTGGTATGTTCTGTCGAGGAAAATATTGTAAGATAGGATGCCATTTTTTTAAGTTGTTGAGTTGTAGGGGGAAAATGTAGCTAGACCTTGAGGGTTGGATCGCAGGCTGAGGAGCCTGGTGTAATCTAGTCAGCCTCACAAAGGTCGTGGAGTCTGTTTTGTGATTGTAAGAACATAGTTGTAGTGCGCGCGGCGCTATACATTGCAGAACCTAATAAAAGAGCTTGAGATCCATATCTTTGTGGATGTAGCCCAGGAGGGGGTGAACCATGGTAACACCTGTGTTATGTGTTGTGATTGTTTTCCTATTTACCTTCTGCAAGTAGTTAAGACTAAGAATGGATAATTCTATTTGATCTGTCATATGTTATATCTGTTAGAATTCATGCATAGATTTAGCAGATGAATGGATATTAAGAATAACAGAAAGAACAACTAGATCAAGGCCTAAGAAGATGAAACACAATCCTAGATCCCCACTCTTTCCTAGACTAAAAGCATCTGAGCATTGCAGTCACCTATAGAACTATCTCGGGTGAGACTACGCAGTACATCCTGTGTGTTGTGTTTCCTTCTGGTTTACCAGGAGGGCCAATGGTTTTAGAGGGATTGGTCAGAAGCTTGTTCATACCTGAACCTGGGTCATCCCAAAAGCATAAGAGGAGAAGAATAACCAACAAAATCTAACTAGAATAGTTGGGGAAATTTTTCATGAGGTTTTCATGGAGGTATTTAAACTATCTCCTTCTTTTATAGTTGAATACATTGACATTGAAAATCATGATTCTAATGTGTAGTGAAGTTGACTCAAGGGATATTCAAGAAGTGTGGTACTCAAGGATTATTGGTCCTTTTGTTGGAATTCAAGACGTGGTGGCACCAACATAACATCCAGATAGATCATTGAATATTTCACCACTCCTTTTGGGGGATCAATTGAAATGTTCAAATATTATTAGAACTCATGATTCAAATTTTTAGGAGGTAGTCAGAATTTTGTATTAATGACACAAGTAGTGGTCCAACCACCTAGGGGTTTTGAATAAGTATTATTGACTGGGACCACAAGTATAAATGTAAAGGTTTGGCCTAATTTGACATTGTTTTTGTTTTTTGTATTATCAATTGATTAAGTTTATGGTTATCATTTTAGATATTATTGGTTATCAAAGTTGTGGTGGTCATTGTTGATGTTGTTTAGAGTTGCAACTCAATGCTTGTAAGATGTTAATTTGTGATCAAAAGATACATGGTGATCAAAATTAATACAATCAATTCCTCCCTTAATTTTTTTTCTTGGTGTATTATAAGTATGGAGACAATTTCACTTATTCAGGTTATGCTGCATATGTTCCATACAACTTTCTATTCATTGTTTAGTGGAAATTACTTAGCTATGAATGAATACAATTCTTTATAGGCGTGGAATTAATTTGGAATGTTGATCCAATAAGTACATGGTTAGTATGATGAATGGAAGTTTCCACTATTCCTTTTATCATGTTGCTTGAGCCCTACATGCTTGTTATGTCTTATAAACACTTCAGGTGAGAACTTCCCTGTACCAAGGGATTTAAAATTCTAGTGCATACTATAATGATACCTTTGTTGGACATCCTTGGAGACCCTAGTATTAAATCGAACAAAACATTCTCAAGGTGAGTTCATTAGGTGTTTTATTCTATAAAGCACCCCAAGTCAATATGATTGTAACCTTATTAGTGTACAACATTTCAATTTCTCCATCCAATTATGGTTATGGGTTCAGGCCAAGGTCGTGGGTTCATTATTGGGATTTTTTAGCTTATTAGTTTGGTTTTGGTAGTCTCTTAAATCCTTAAATGTCCACTTTTGAAATAGTACGTTTGACTAAAATCATCATAACTTATGAAAATAAGCAGGTAATGCATGTTGTGGTATCTTTTTAATGATAAAAAATCTCATCCTAATATAACATGTTCTACACCAACAATTTGTATTCCTTATGACATTTCTTTAATGGATTTTCCTTCAATCAATTTAAGAACAACAATCATAGTTTTTTCACAATATCATTTTAATACCTACCTGACAATAAATACCAGTTGTCATTTTCATTTCAAACCAACTATAATGCAATTTTACATGCTCAAAAGATATCCCTTTTGAGCATGTAAACAACTCTCCATTCAAAATTAAGAGCCAATCCACATGTGTCCTTTTTTTCCTAATATCATGAGCAATCCCTGCTTTCAACAATTGTATAAGGCACACAAACATATAAGATTTTATACCAATGATGGCTTAATATATCAAATAACAAGTTCAAATAATATCACTGGATATTGATGTTCGATCTTGAGATTCTCCATATTGTAATTCCCCATATCTTGGCCTTAGGTAGTTATAACATTGTTGTTTACTCACCTTAGTAATTCAATTCTTAATATTTGTTTGGGCTCATTTAAATTGGGAAAGATATTTGAGATATGTACATATGGACCTAATTATTTGTTGCACGATGTTATTTTCATTGTGATATGCTCGTGATGATGGTAGCTCTTTGATTTGTTTAAACATGAAAGTTAAAATGTGGAATTTAGGTACATGGATACTAGTTCAAATTTATGTTGTGAATGCATAATAGATGCAAGGCATGATACGAGTAAACATACATTTATTAATTGAACGTCAATACAAATATGGATTCTTATATGAAACTATGATGCATATGCATGGATACGAGCTATTGGTAAACTAATCTACATGTTGATGAGCTATGTGATAGTCAAATGACTATAGTGCTGAGGCAACTTGGATGTTATAGACATAAAAAAGATGGCATATGATATAAGTTACACTTATTATTTAATTTACGATTATGATTTGTGGTAAGTGTGGTTTTGATAGGACAAACATCTTGCCTAGAATGGCTGTTTGATGACATGAATCTAAGAACAATAGTTTCACAATATGGCTTGATATAGGGTGTTGAACCTAGTTTTATTAGGAGGGGTGGAGGTATTTCCCACTGTGTATCCTCCGAAACCTAGATTCATGGGAGAGTTGTGTGAAGTCACACTCCCCTAGACATGTGATGGCGACTGCTAGATTCCTACTAGGGAAGCTTGGTCTAGATGTAAGACACTTCCACTTACAGGTTCTATATGGAGTTAGGTCAATATAGTTGATGATATAGCTTAGTCCAACAAAGGAAATGATAGGATGGAAGATGCAAGTAGGTTAGGAGGGAAGGATGATTCAATGTTAGTTGAGAATTTTTTTATGGGATTAGATGTGCCACTCTTGTTTTCTCACTTGGTTCCAAAACACTCATTATGATTTCCTTTTTGATATTCTAAGTGTGATGATCAATTCTTGATGAATTCTTGTAGTTTTGTTAGTTACAATTATTGAATGATGCATTTGTTTTCCTACATGTATTATTGTGATCATACAAGAATTATGCACTAGATGCATTGTTTGTTTATCGTTAGCATATGCACATGCTATGTGTCTGCTAGCTACACACACATACCCTACACATGTACACTAGTAAAATTAATGAATGTATTAATTATTAAACTAGAGTATTAACTATTTAATTGAATGGTTTAATGACTATGCAAATGATTTTGCATACAAAAATATATAGTAGCATTAAATACCTTCTTTGACCCTGATTGATGGTTCGTATGATGCATTAAATGAGTATTGTGGGGTGTCATGTACATTTTGGGGAAAATTTTCAAATTGCATTTATAAGCTAGCATGAGAAGAAAGACTTTGCATTTTATTTGTTTTTATTTTATGTAAGTTATTTATGTTTTAGTTTTATTTTAACTTTTTCCAAAAATCTAGATAAGGGAGGTTGATAGCTAATAATGAGGGTGGTTGAGGAGACTTGGGGAAGAGGGTATGGAAACTTGATAAATAGGAAGAGGAGGAGGTATTGAAGGGAGGAGGGTAAGAGGTTGTATGTTGATAGGATGGATTATTATTGGAAGAGTTTTTTTGTGACAATCTTGGTTAGAGCATATGTGCACTGCTATTCTTCATATGTGTTGTTGTTCCTGGGATTGTTCTAGGCTCAAAAAACAATGTCAAGGCATATCAAAGAAATATTTTAATTCATAATAAAACCTTTCAATCCCTAGTTTTAAGTATAAGATTGCAATAATAATTACCAGAAATAAAGAGGATGGATCTCATTAATTAAGTTCATTCAAAATTCAAAAGTATGGAAGCATAATTAATTTGAACAAAATTGAAACAAAAAACAACATATCCAATAAAGATAAATATTACTCTTTGTCCAATAGAAGAAATAACATGAAAAAAATGTCTATGTTACAAAACTTCTTAGAAATTATTAACAAATTATCAAAGTGCAGGTATTATTTTTCTCACAGTAAAACATAGGAAAGATTGTATCTCGATAATCGTTTTAAAACTTACTACAGTGGAAGTTGTATCAAATTGCAACACTTATAACACTGGAAAATTGATATGAATAAAATAGTTTATGGAAACAAAGAAAACTTGAAACATGAAATACATGAACTTACGAAATTAAAACTAGGAATCTCTTTCTTTTGTAAATGAAAATTTTATTGAAAAGATTCAATATGCTTGCAGCCCAAAAGTCCCCTTTACAATCACTTTGAATATATATTTATACACAGAAATTACAACAAAAATTGTTATTCGATCATGGGGATATCTTTCTATTCTAAAAATGTCGATCTAATCAGATAATCCTTGGATCTCTTCAACCGCTAAAGCTAAACTTCCTCATTTTGTTGACAGGTTATCCAAATAAAAAATGTAACAAACGTGAAAAGATGCGTCCATTATATCATCCCCAATATACCATCGTGATCGTTGATCTTGGTTTTATTGATCCCACATTCACTAGGAAATTTGTTTTAATTGTGTTTATATAACAAAGGTTTTCATAAATAGTTTGAATACAAACTGGACATGCTACGAAACCTTGATGTTATGTTAATTTTAAGTCGTGGGACCCAACTTTACTAGTTGACCTCCTTTGAACACGTGGAAGCTGTTAATTTGCTGAAACAATGCTTCGTTGGCAAGTTTTACTTTAATACCTAGGATCAAATCTGGACCATTCATTGGGGTAGTGAAAAAGTCTGAGAATAAATCTAAGCCTTCCATCTAAATAATCATTTCGAGGTCATATTTTGAATTTCATTCTGAGCACAGGATTCATAAATAATCCATATTGTTCGTCAGAGTAGACATAAGACAATCCACACCGTTCATCTGAGTGGTCAACTCAGAGTCATAGAGAAGATGAAGACTCCAACAAGGAAGATCTAAGACTTAATCTTAATCGTTCATCGGATATTCCATCAGAGGAACCTGGATCATCAGTTATATGTGCATCCATCAGAGAAAAAGGTACGGTCACTGATGACATCAAATAAGACACATGGCATGTTAGCATATGTTCATATTAGTGTTGAAGTGGCAGTCGAGTCCGACGTGTGTCACTCGTTGGTTGGTCCTACTAGAAAACTGATGTGGCATCAAGGAAATGGAGGACCCCGATATTGAATATGGATCATCAGTTGAAGGAGTCTTTGAAGTGATATAGATTGTCCTTCGGAGTGATCCATCAAAGTAACCAAATCTGTGGGACTCCAAAACTATGACTACGAAAAACAATATCCACCGTCTAATTGAGAAGCTGGAAAACAGTCCAAGTCATCCATCGGTGAGCGTTTTCATAGTGGCTAAAGATGTAAAGTTGAAGGAGCTCCAGAATTGGGCCTCTGAAATCACTTTGGACCATTGATCTTTTGCACGCTCAATGAATTTGTGAATGATACTCAGTCGTCCATCGATGAAGGCATTTTGGAAGAGCTAAGGTTATGGGATTCTGATGAAGAATTCTGAGATGAGGCAAAAACCATAAATTTGTGCACGAATAATCCAGGCCATTGATTTTAAGCGCACAATTTTCCTCCAACGAGAAACTACAAAATTGATGTAGATCCACTGATTTCTTCTCCCTTTTGATCAACACTTTAGATCCATTCGATATTACCGTGCACACACACAAGTTTTTTTTATTAGTTTTAATACTATAAAACCTAAATAACATACGTGAATACGATTAAATATTATATACCAAAGCATATTATATAAAACCATAACTCATATGACTATTATCTAATATAATGATTTATTTACAATTAATATTATAAAAATATTAAATATTTAAATTATATATAATTTAAAAAAAAATTTAAGATGAGCTTGCTAATTAACACCAGTTTAAAAATCATCAAACAAAATTTAATGAATATTACAAAAAACATTTGATGTTACAACATTAGGCTCCATCTGGGGATTGTGTCTCCCTGTAAGGAACGGAAGAACATGCAGACCAAGTGCCTTTATTATTGGGCAATGGAGTCATTATTCTCTAAAACTAATTACTTATTCAAACACATTTAAAACTATATCTTTTCTTTTATAATAAATCTTATATAAGAAGTGATAAAGTTGTCAATATTCAAAATAGGTACATACTCCAATAAGGATTTTAAGAAAGGTTGATAAATATTTCCTCTATTAAAATTTACTAAAGCGTTGTCTAAGATAATCAATCTAAATTTAGCTTAAACACTATATTTCTAACTAATTTTGTCTTAACTCAAGGCTTTATATATTTAGTATAGACAAGACCTAATCATATCAAGATACATAAATCGCTGAAAAATAATTAATAACAAAGTAATAATAAAATAATGTAGAAACAACCTTTACATATATCACATATATTGCTTCACTACCAACATACATCCATAGCCCTGATGAAGTTATCTGCATACCCCAAATTGAATTTCCTTTCACCACTTCATGTTTATAATTTTATTAATTTGAGATGAGGGTAATCATTTCTGAATTTCCTTTCATTATCTCTTTTTGGACAAGATGGGGGCAATCATTAAGAATCTCCTTTCATCATATGTCTTTAAAATTTTACTTTATTAAATTTGAAGTGAGGGAAACCAATGTGTTAAATAACACAAGGGATGATTTTTTTTTTTGATATAAAATAAAGTAGGATTGCCTACAAGTATAAGTATACTCTGAGATTAATTTTCCTTCAAATTTATCTATACCTTCTCCTATAGGTAAAATTTATATGTTTGAATATTTATGATTAAGATTTAACCTTGATAAAACTAATCAGTTATAGTCTAATATCAAATCCTAATTTTCAAAGGATTACCCTAAACATACTTTTTCAATCAAAATAAAGAAATGAATAAAATTTTCACCAATCTTGTAAAAACAACATGCCTAGCTTTTTATTCTACTGACTAGATCTATCATTTATATAAATATTGAAGTAAGATAGAAAGGTTTAGCTTCATTTATTCAAAACATAAAAATAATTTTGTTCCTATGAATCAAACCATATTCTAATTGATCATAAACAAAATTATATTCTTCAACTTAAAATTGTCATCAGTTAGAAGAAATTTGTTAACCAGGAAAATAAATAACACTCAATTAGCCATAATTTGGGTTATAATTCATAAAACGAGTTCTTAACCCATTTGGGCTTAAAAAATAAAATTAAATGCCAATGTCAATCAAAAGCAAATTGATATCTACAATGAGAAAAATGAGTAAACTATCTACTGAATAAAATGTTTTAGATAACGCCCATTGAAAGGCACTTCCAAAATTTCTCCATCCAAATTTTGAAGAGAGAAGGGATTTTTTCCTTCTACAACTGCAATCTTGAAAGGTCCATACCAAAATTGATCAAACCTCCCATGTTTGACAATATCTTCCCTTCTAGTGTCCCATCTCAAAACTAAATCTCCAAGAAGGAAATTTCTATCTTTATCCCTTTTATTAAAAATGGATTTCATCATGTCCTGATATTCTTGAAATTTTTTGTTCACCTGTTCTCTGGTCTGCTTCCCTTCAATCAATTGATTTATTCTTCTAGTTAAATAATTACGCTCTTCATCAATTTCCTAAAATATTTTCATAATAGGAAAAGCAAGGTTAATAGGTAAAGTAACATCCATGACATAAATCAATTGGAAAGGATAAATGCTTATCGACTTTTTTGTGTTGATTCTGTTTGCCCATAGAGCATATTTTAAATGAGTATGCCAAGCTTTCTTATTATCAGTCAAAACGTTTTTGATAATTCTCATTAAACTCTTATTTGAAGATTATGCCAATCCATTTCCCCGGGGATAATAGGTTGTTGAATGTCCTAGTATTATATTATATTTTTGACAAAAAATAATCATGGCTACAGATTTAAAAGCTTGTGCATTATCTGTGATGATTTTTCGTGGACAACCAAATATCGCTAGGATATTTTCTTCAAGGAAATTAATTACCACTGCATCAGTTGCTTTTATGGTTGGAATTTTTTCTACTCATTTAGAAAAATAGTCAGTGGCAATAAGAATCCATTTATGTTGAGAAATAGAAGAACGATGAATTTCTCCTATGAAATCTAAACCCCACTATTTAAAAGGAGCTTCGGCCTTAACTAGTGCTAAGGGTAAATAGGGTAAGTATTGTTTTCTTGCAAAAAAATGACATTTTCTACATGACCTAACTTTTGCATTTACATCTGAAAATAATTTAGGCAAAAAATATCCTGCTCTTAGGATTTTATATGTTGTATCCATCCATGCATGGTGTCCTCCACATATTCCTTTGTGAAATTCATCAATTACATAATCAGTTTCAGACTCAACAATGCAATTTAGCAAAAAACCTAATGGATATTTCCAGTAAATCTTCTCACTTATTATGCAATATTTGATAGCTTGTAATTTAAGTGATCTAGCTTTTGCTGGAGTCAGATTAGATGCGCATTGAAGTGTCCTCCACATATTTCTTTGTGAAATTCAACAATTACATTATCAGTTTCAGACTCAACAATGCAATTTAGCAAAAAACCTAATGGACATTTCGAGTAAAGCTTCTCACTTATTATGCAATATTTGATAGATTTTAATTTAAGTGATCTAGCTTTTGCTAGAGTCAGATTATATGCACATTGAAGTGTTTGCAAGTATGAAATAATATCTTTGTACCAATGAGAAGAGGACAATTTTTCATCTGTCTTATTCACAGTTTGTTTCTCATCAATTTCTTCTATGTCTTGTGAAAGATTTTCAGGATTTGAAGAAATAAGATTAATTCCTAATACTTTGCAATTAGATTCAACCAACAACTTTTCTAGACCCTGACCTTTAATTAGCTTGGTAGGTTTGATTTCAAAGTCGTACTCTTTTATTTTAGCCAACCATTTACCCCTCCTTCCATCACTATCAAGATGACTCAGAATTTCTTTAACTGTGCTACTAGGAACATATACAATGATTTTAGAATGTAAAACATAAGTCCTAAAAGATTTTAATGTTTTTACCATTGCATAAGCATGTTTTTCCATAATATTATATTTTAATTCTGAATCCCTAAAGATTTTGCTGAAGAAAGCAATTGGTTGTTCAAAACCTTCATCTTTTTTTTGTAAAAGAACAACAACAATAGTATTTTAAGAAGAAAAGGAGAATATAAGAAATTATTTTGAATAATTGGGACTTACCAATACCAGTGCTTCTCCTATAGATTTCTTAATATGATGAAATGAAACTTTTTCTTATGCTGATCATTTAACCTCGCTTTCTTTTTTCAACATATATGTTAAAATCTTAACAATCTCTACAAAGTTAGGGATGAATCTCCTCAAAAAATTGATTCTACCTAAAAAGGATTGAATCTTGTTTTTGTTTCTAGGTAAATTTATGTTGTCAATTGCCTCAATTCTCTTTGGATCAATTTGGATTCCTTCTTTAGAAACAATATGACCCAATAACTTTCCCTCCTACATAGAAAAGTGAGAATTTTTAGGATTTAATGATAAGCCATATTTCTTGCATTTCTCAAAAGTATATCTAAGATGTTTCAACTGTTCTTCATCAGAATAAAAAAACATTGTCAAATCATTCAAATAAATAACTACAAACTTATATTTTTCACCAACAAATGCAATATCCACGACTCTTTGGAATGTGGCCTTTGCAATCATGAAACCAAATTGAATTTGATCATACATAAAGGTGCCCCATGGTGTGGTAAATGCAATTTTCTCTCTGTCTTCTTCTTGTACTGCAATCTGATTATAACTAGAGAAGGCATCTATCATGGAAATCCTATTGGATCCTACAATTCTTTGTGGAATGTGATCCATTTTTGGTAGTGGATAGTTATCTTTCAATGATTATCTATTAATATTCCTAAAATATACACATAACCCGATTTCCCCATTATTTTTTCTTACTGGCACAAGAATAGCCACCCAAACAGAATATCTAAGTGGTACTACAATTTTTGCATCCAATCATTTTTTAAGTACTTTCTCTATGGCAGAAAGTAAGATGGGGTTAATCTGCCTAAGCTTTTGTCTGAAAGGTTTAACACTAGGTTTCAAGGGAATTTTGTGTTGTATAATTTTGGTATCATAGGTTCTAATGTATTCATATGACCAAGCAAAAACTCCATTATATTCCTTGAGTAACTCAACATATTTATGTTTTTGTTCAGCGGGCAGATATTTGGAAAGTTTTACAAATTTAGGATTATTTTCAGTTCCGATATTAAAATCTCCCACTTCATCTTATTGTGGTTGTACATAAGGTTTTAAAGGAGTGTCATTATGATCAAAACGTATTTCTAATGGTATTAAAACTTTTGGAATTTGATTATTTTTTAACAATAACATTTTGTGATCAACAATTTTATTTTTGAGCTCTCCATCAATTTGATTTTCTTGTTGTGTCCAAATTGCATCATTTTGATTTTCTTGATCTATATGAATTTCAGAAAGTTCTTTTATCATTTCTAGGATTTTTTTAATTTGTTGATCATCCTCAAAGACTTTCCAATGTTGGATATTATCTGGAATGGAAGTCCTATGCCTTAGTTGAATTTAATATTCTAAACTTGTAACAATTGGTGGTCTAAAAGTATTGGCTGCAACAACAAATGAATATGATTGTTGATTATGTATTCTGGGTATTGCATGGATAGTAAATGACAAAAAAAAGTTTTCAATTAGATCCCATACACAGTTTTTGTATGCTCTCATCCTTGGATGTTTGGCCTCATAGATTTTCCTGATTTGTTTAACTATTAATTCAACTTCTCCATAAACCACTAAATGTTTAATTTTCAATTTTATAGTTGTTTCTAAGCCTATTACCAAAGCTTCATATTCACAGACATTGTTTGTAGAATCTGTCTCAAACTATAATCTAAAAGAAAAAATGGACAATTTTATTACCTGAAGGAGATACAAATAAAATGCCGGCTCTATATCCTTCCCATGAAGAGGCACCATCAAAAACATCTTCCACATTCCTTCTTCAATATCAGAAAGACTTTCGCAATGTCTCAATTTGTTTTATTTCTAGAAAATCTTCTAACTCACTATTTACAGATAATATACAACTTCCAAAATCTTGGTCAACAACATACATAGGATAATTATTGGGATTTTTGGGATCACTGACTATATAGGCTAGTATGGTTTCCCTATATAATCTATTACATTTCCCACCAAAAAGTGGAATCATGGCATAAGTCATCTCTAACTATAAAGATCCTCCTAATTTGGCTCCCCGAGATCTTGAGAGAAACATCCCATATTTTGCTAGCACATCAACCACAACTACATCCATTAATATATCTTTTGTAGGAATTTGGGATAATTTTACCACCAAGTATTTAATCATTCTAATACATTTCACTTTCCTAGAGTTCAATGAATAAAGATATTGATACACTTGTTATTTGTAATCCCAACTTTTCAATAATTACCTTAGGCATACTATTATGTGATGACCTGAATCTAACACTCAATTATGTAAAAGGTGATAATGTACAGTTAGAGAAATGTAAAATGGGGCTACTGAATCACTATCATCTTCAATATTAGGTCCAAACATTATTTTAATATGCTCATATTGAATATTAATAATATCAACATGAATCTGTGAGTCTGAAAAATTAATGATGTTCAAAATTTTCTTTTTATACAATGGAGTCTTATCCAATTCTACTAATGGTACTGGAATTTTTATTTTTCATAATTCATGTTCCAGATTAAAAGAACTGACTGATTTTTTTGGTTCTTTTGGTTCAATTTATGTGACCTTGGTCGTTGGCTGATCATACTTTTGTTTTGTAATAGTAGTTTCTTTGCTCTCATCTTTTATCAAAATTTTCTTTGGTTGACTAGAATAAACAACCTTATTATTCTTTGGTCTGGGTCTAAGTTCATATTTATTGTGTAAATCAACTTGAATTGCATCAGAAAATAACCTAATCCAAGGATAAGGTGTATCAACATTGTTGACATTATCTTCATTAAATAACTAACCAAAGATAAGTGATTGTTCATATTATTCCTATGTGACATGTGGATTAACTTCATCCCGACCATATAAATTCATTTCTACTGTATTTTCATTTTCCCGATCTTCATCTCCTTCCAACATATTTTCATCTTTCAAACGAGATTGAATTTGTTGATCATTGTTACCAGGAGGTCTTTGCTGAAACTGAGGATTAAAATTCCTTCTAAATTGATAAGGGTTTCTAATATTAATTTCAGTTTTAACCCTATCAACTTCCATTCTTTCTAATTTATTAGAAAAATCCTTTATTAATTTATTCATTTCCTCAATCTTTTCATCTTGAAAGTTTTTATTTGCACTAGATGAACCTCCGTGTTCTCTAATTTTTCTTGTTTCTCTAGTCCTTGTTTCATCTTTAAATTTAAATTTCCCAGAGGCTATCAAATGAGATTCATTCTCGATTACATCCTCTTGCATATCATATAAAGTTATAGATCTCCTTTCTCTCAACAATAAAGAAAAATCAAGATCAAAAGAACCCCCAAAAGTAACTTTTGCAGTTGTTTTTGAAGGTTTAACATTTGTTGGAATTTTACTATAAGTATTATTGAATCTTTTAATGAAATTAGAAACTGATTCATTATTCTTTCGATTCAAATATCCAAATTTAGTTATGTAATATAGATGATCTTTCTTCTCACCCCATTGTCTAAGAAAAATAGTTTCTAATGCATCATAAGAATCTAAAGAATTTGGAGGAAGCCCCTTAAACCAAATTCTCACCTCCCCTTCAAATGTTTGGACAAATAGCCTCATATAAACATCTTCATGAACAAGTCCAAACATATCAACAAACTCATCAAAGAAGGCTAAATGTTCAACTGTTGTATTTTCACTTTCTCCATTAAATTAAGGAGCATTTTTAAGTAATTATCAGGAAGATCATGAATATTTGTAGGCAGTACAAGGCGATAATATCTAGTTGCAGCCTTATTTAACACTCTTGATGGAAGTGGAGGAGGTTGATTAGGTTGGTTTGGTTGATTTACATTTCCATCTATTATGTCTTGAAGAATCTTTTGATGATCAAAAGAAGGATTATAGAAAGTTTTGAAAGCTTCTTCCTCTAACGTTTGAGTACATAAAGGAAACAAAAGTGAAATTGATGGTACATGTTCAAGTGAATGAGAAGGTATTGATGAGGGTCTATAGATGAAATCTGGAGAAAGAAGAAAGGAAGTCAAGGGATAAATATGATCGGAATAATCAAATGTAGATTCCTCTTTAACTTTGCTTGGAGAAAATACAAGAGATATCACTGCTGGAAACTATGAATAGAAAGAAGATTCTAATCGAATAGTTATGTGAAGTTGATCTTCAATAAATTCAGGAATGGTAACCCTTCAAGAAAATTAACCTTTAATTTTGAGAAAACAATGTTTTTTTTTTTTCAGTTTCTGTAATTTTAGGATTTACAGGAGTAGGTTTATCTTCATAAATAAATTCAGAACTCCTAATTTTCAGATATGAAGTATAAACTAGAGGATTAGTATTGATAATTTTCAACTTAGAATATTCAAGCTTAAAAGTACTAGTTCCTAAATCAATATATTTTAATTTCAAAGAACTAGTTGTTATTTCAGGAAATTTAATTTGAATTGCAGATGAACTAGCTTTTGATTCATAAATTGTCAACTTAGATTCATAATTAATAATGTTTGCTCCAAAAGTATTAACTTTTAATTGAGTTCCTTTAGGTTGAAAAATATTACCTAAAGAAGAAGAGGTTGATCTATATTGTGCACTTTTGGATCAGAGCAACTTTTCTGGATTTGATACAGGTGTTGTTTTCTTTTGATCAAGATTATTCCTTGTATTCTTCATTCCAAATGTCAGGTTTGAAAAAGAGGATTCACCATAAATTTCAGTGGATTCTTCAATTATGGATTCGCTAGGTGAATAATACTCAAAGTGCCTGCATGTGTTTGCTTCTGTTCACCATCAGAAATCAGATTTGTTCAATGTCGTATTCCCAGGGAAGATATGTCTTTCAAATGCGCTCTTAGGCAATGAAACCAAACATATGTTATTCCTGAGATTGTTTTAGGCTCAAAAAACAATGTCAAGGCATCTCAAAAAAATATTTTAATTGATAATAAAACCTTTCAATCCCTAGTTTTAAGTATAATATTTCAATAACAATTACAAGAAATAAAGAGGCTTGATCTCATTAATTAAGTTCATTCAAAATTCAAAAGTATGGAAGCAGAATTAAGATGAACAAAATTGAAACAAAAAGCAATGTATCCTATAAATATAAATATTACTCTTTATCCAATAGAAGAATAACATGAAAAATTTGTCTGTGTTACAAAATTCTTAGAAATCATATTTTTTTTTATCAAAGTGGAGGTATTATTTTACTCATAGTAAAACAGAGTAAAGATTGTACCTCAATCATCATTTTGAAACTCACTGCAATGGAAGTTGTACCAAATTGCAACATTTATAACACTGACAAATTGATACGAAGAAAATAGTTTATGGAAACAAATAAGATTTGAAATAGGAAATACATGAACTTAAGAAAATAAAACTAGCAATTTATTTCTTTCTGTAAATGAAATTTTTATTGAAAAGCTTCAATATGCTTGCAGCCCAAAAGTCCCCTTTGCAATATCTTTGAATATATATTTATACCCAGAAATTACAACATAAATTGTTATTTGATCCTAGGGATATCTTCCTATTCTAAAAATGTCAATATGATTAGATAATCCATGGATATCTTCAACTGCTGAAGCAAAACTTCCTCATTTTGTTGACTGGTTATCCAAATAAAAGTTGTAATAGAAATGAAAAGAGGTGTCTGTTAGATCATCCTCGATATACCACCGTGACCGTTGATCTCGGTTTTATCCATCCCACATTCATTGGGAAATTTGTTTTAATTGGATTTATATAACAAAGGTTTTCATAAATAGTTTGAATACATGGACATGATCCAAAATCTTGATGCTATGTTACTTTTAAGCCATGGAACCCAACTTTACTTGTTGACCTCCTTTGCACACGTGGAAGTTATTAATTTGTTGAAACAATGCTTCATTTGCAAGTTTTACTTTAATACCCAGGATCAAATATGGACCATTCATTGGGGTAATGAAAAAGTCTGAGAATAAATCTAAGACTCCCATATGAATAATCATTTCAAGGTCATATTTTTAATTTCATTCCGAACACAGTATTAAAAAATAATCCATACCGTTCGTGGAAGTAGACAGAAGACGATCCACACCGTTCATCAGAGTGGTCAAATCAGAATCATAGAGAAGATGAAGACTCCAATAGGGAATATTCAAGACTTAATCTCAATCGTTCATCAGATATGCCATCATAGGAATATGGATCATCGTTTATATGTGCATCCATCAGAGAAAAGGGTATGGTCACTGATGATGTCAAATATGACACATTGCAGGTCAACATATGTTCGTACTAGTTCTGAAGTGGCATCCATGTGTGACACGTGTCACCCATTGGTTGGTCATGATGGAAAAATGACATGGCATCATGGTAATGGAGGACCTCGATATTGAATCTGGATTGTCAGTCAAAAGAGTCTTTGAATTGATCTAGACTATCCTTCAGAGTGCTCCATCAGAGTAACCAAATCTGTGGGACTTCAAAACTATGTCTCCGAAAATAAATCTCCATCATCTAACCGAGAAGATGGAAAAAAATCCACGCCATCCATAGATGAGCGCTTTTTGGAGTGGCTAAATATGTAAAGTTGAAGGAGCTCCAAAACTGCGACTGCAAAATCAATCTAGACCATTGATCTTGCATGCTCCCAACGGAGTTGCGAATGAATCTCAGTTGTCTGTCGGTGAAGGCATTTCAGAAGCATTGAGGTTATGGGACTCCAATGAAGAATTCCGAGATGAGACATAAACCATTAATCTGTGCACAAATAGTCCATGCCATTGATTTTAAGCGCCCAAATTTCCTCCGACCAATAAAATCTGAAATTGATGTAGATCTGTTAATTTCTCCTCCCTCTTGATCAACACATCAGATCCATTCACTATTACCACACACAAACAAAATATTTTTTTTATTAGTTTTAATACTATAAAACCTCAATAACATATGTGAATACGATTAAATATTATATACCAAAGCATATTATATAAAAACATAACTAATATGACCATAATCTAGTATAATGATTTATTTACAATTAATATTATAAAAAGATTAAAGATTTAAACAATATATAAAAAATAAAATAAAATTTAAGATTAGCTTGCTAATTAACACCAATTTAAAATTCACTAAATAAAATTTATTGAATATTACAAAAAACATTTGATGTTACAACATGTGTAGTGTTTTTCTTGGAGTCACGAGCACGTAGGGCCAATAAGCAAAAAGGTTTCTCAGAACTAGGAAGCCAACTAGGATCTTAGTTGGTTGGGAGGATAATCCAGTTATTCCACTCTGGGAAGTGGGAAAACATTTGGGAAAAAAATGCTTGGAAGCGTATTCCTACTACCGAAAGGACTACATTTCTAATGATCGGCTTCAACATACCAAGAGAAGAGACATTTTTCCTTATATGTATTTTTTATGTTATTCCATTTAAAGAGTAAAAATGTATTACTTCAACTATATTGATGCTTGTGTGTATAAGTTAACATATTTTATTTTATAGCCTCTCATGGAGAGGAATTACACATATAAATATGTGTTCACAAACATGGAACATATTGATTTTCCTCCCAACCAACTCACATGGTACTCTCCTTTCCCCAAGGCCCAAGGTGTCACGTAAATGTACCGATAAGTGTGATAAGGGACACCACAAAAACACAAGTAGAGTCTAATATGAGACTCATCTCTCTCTCTCTCTCTCTCCAATGCTTTCACATGTTGAAAATAATAGATAGTGATACTCACACACAATTTACCTGGACACAAGAACACACAATCAACAAAAATGGACAATACTAGTTTATTCCCCTTAGAACTGAATATTCATACTCAAAAAATTTGTTCATTCTCCTATGAATAATTGATAGGCCTCTTAAAAAAATATTTAGTTTTGTCTCTTCTTGAATAATTTTCTAGTCAATGTTTAGTGACAATGTGATTGGCCACTTTGGGCATTAATACCGAAGACATATTTTTTCATTTCTTCCTTCAACTCTTCTATCTTCTTAAAATGACCACATAGGTGCAAACAATAAGATACAGTGGCTCTTGTTGAGCTAACCAATAAAATATTTAGAAATAAAAAGAACAAATAACCTAAAGGGGAAACATGTAAATAAAATGACATAGTTTCACTTACAATGATAAATCTAATCAACACAATCACACATACCCAATCTTTAAAATTATTTCATAAATTACATAACCATTTCCCTTCACCCATTAGGTATTTATAGAATTCTAGGAGTTGGAGTGAGGTCAATCATCATTGTTGATCATGATAGAATCAAGGGATGTGTGTTGACTGATATTCCATTGATCATCCAAGTAATTTTCGATGCACATTGTCCTTCCACTTATGATAAAAATCAAAAGACTTAGGTATTATTTATTCTTACCTATGATTGGATAAGTTGGGGTACAATGTACACCAACCAAATGGACATCAATATATTTACTTGTGGTCATTTATGGCTAAGAACCCTATTAAATATTGTATCACTAGGTTGTGACTTAAGAGACCCTTCCCCCTCCCCTGCCCTCTTATCTCTCTCTTTCTCTTGAGCACTCATATTGGTAATGATTTATTCTAAATTATTGTTGTTATAAATATGAAGTGCTTTACTTGGTTGGGTTAGGGTTCCTGCAGTTGTCACCATATATCTATGACTTCAACATAGTATCAGAACTAGCACAACTCTTCCTTCCTTATCCAATGCTATTTCTAGTCTGAAACTAGGGTTTTCAACAATTTTTGGGGAATAACAACAAATTTCTAGGTTTCTTTTTTCACCAACAACCTCTTTCTTTGGAACTATTTTGGTTTTTCAATGGAGTAAGCGATTTTTTTGAAAATTTGTGCTCTTTTTAGGGTAGGGTAGCATAGGTTTGATATTAGGATTTTTTAGGATATCAATAGTTTTCAAGGTTTTTTTTTTTACCCTCTTCACCACTGACATCTTCCTCTATTGGTTATTTTTTGGAGTTTCCAATGAATTTGAGGGATTCCTTTTATAGATTGGTGCTCTTCTAATGTAGCACATCCTATATTTCTCTCAATTTTAGCCAAAATTCATTACTATTTTTTGGAAAAACACTAGTAATATGTGGCTTTCTCCATTTTCTTTTTATTATTATTTTTTTTAATATTTTTAATAATTTATAATATTTTTTACTTTTTTATTTATTTTCTAAAGACCTTTGTTGGTGGCATTATCATTACAGAATCGAGAGTCAAAATTTATTGTTTGGGGCCTCTAGGGGGGTCCATTTCTCATATTTGATCCAGAGGATTGCTCGTCGACGAAATGTTTTGGGTTTATACAATTAATACAATATATTATTATCTAGTGGAATTTTCCTTAAGGGATGTGGAACTAGGGTTTCTGGATATTGTAGGGTTTCAAGCCCTCTTTTTGACCTTGTTGGGATCTCTTGAGGTCTTCATAGAGAATTCCTCTTTGTTGAACTGGTTGGAGCATTTCTTCAACACACATATGGTGGTGCTCTTTGTAGATTAGGTAGTAGAAGATTGTACCATAGTAGATGATATTCTTGGTATTATATCCACCTTATTTGGAGATATTATTTGTATTTAATGGGTTGATATCTTTCTATTGGATTAAGTGGTCGGCAATGTGAGGCCCACTCCTTAGCTTTTGGAAGTGACTCATAGTGCCTCTCACAATCCTATGATCATTTGTTTGCAAAGGGAGATCCCTCTTAGTGCCTTTGATGAAATTTTCACTCACATGTCTATAGGATATGTCCCACCCTATATTATGGATGACACATAAGATGATTCTTAGCTTCTTTTAGTAGATCAATTTGTTTATGTGGATCCTTTTCTTCCACAATGTGATATTTCTACTTCATGGACATACTATATGTTTCAACATCCCCTCCGTCAAGACATAAATGTAATGAGAAACAACAGTGGTAAAATTTTCTTTTCCTTTACAACAATTAGAACAATCGATATGTGGCAATAACATACATTAATATTCACACATTCTATTCTCAACTACATCACAACACACCAAGAATCAGATACAACATCATTGTTACTAATAGATCAATCCTATCACATAAAGATAATAAATATGTATACCCGCCCAACCTAGCCTGCAAGGTTTGGACCTCCAAGACACATAATCAATGCTCAAGTCTAGAATTCATCCGATTGATTTTGACCATCTAAAGTATCAGTACTGGCGACTGTTATGAGAAACATGAAAGTATCTATTCCCATCACCAACTTCTAACCTAGACTCGGGACTAGATTAAACAGTAAGGTACATAATCACAACGCAATCAAATTCATTCAATAACTCATTATTCTAGTACAAAATTTTCAATTCATCATACCAATTTCACATCATAGAAACTACTCAATGACTAGTTTCATTACATTGCAAAATCATCACTATTTCCTAGCATGTCAGTAATATAATTCATACCAAGATCACTTACTAAAGTGCCTTATCTTGTGCATTAATTATCTACGCCTATTGCACGACAATGATAATATGAATTAGAACAACAAGTTGTCTACTAAATTATTCGTCAACTAAGAATCAAGTATCTATTTAAAATTTATATAATTTTTTAATACCAGACTTCACATTATTACATTTAGTAGTATCCATTTTAATTCTTAATTAAGTTACAATATCAAGATATTCATAATCTCCTAAATCTAATTATCGCATATATTATTAATTAGATATCCTTCTATTTTAGGGTATCCATAATTTTCTATGACTTATCTTTTCCACCTTCTATTATATGCTTAAATAATACCTTCATTTTCTAAAACTTTAGCTACGATAGTGTAAGTAGTAGAGTTCATAAGTATAATGTGCATGCATTACTTTCACTTCTATAACTACCTTCTCTCAAGATAGTATGTGATGAGTAACTATGTTTAGACAACAACATTGGTCTTACTTATATTTAACATGATAAGGACGGTCCACGATATCCAATGAGATTTAACAAGTATATAGTCAATCTTGTTAATATCGATAAATCATGATTGTAACTAGAATGACAACGATTCCATCAAATTCTACATTTACTGAAAGACAAATAAACTAACATAGCCACAAATTTGTGGCGGGTGAATGCTGAAAGGATGGCTTGCAAAAAGATGATTTGCAAAACATGAACTACCGGGAAAGAGAAAGGGCCCAGAGGAGGTAGTGTGTCTAGAATGTGGCTGGTGAAGGCCAAAGGTTTAGGTTGGCCTAGAAAATTAAACCCTAATCACTCATACGTGGAAATCAGCTAGCCATCATAGTAAATTTTAAATATGATTAAGTAAAAGTAAAAAAATAAACATGTAAACTGATGTCTTTATAATAGTGAGGAAGTTAGTGGTTGAAATCACAACCATTGATTTATTGGAACTACTAAGAATATTCCATCAATATTTAATCTTGTCCATACAAAACTGATTAAGCACTAAAAACCTATTAAATGTGCCCATGGTCAATAGGTGTACGCCTTTCGACGTAATAACAAAAACCCATGAATTCTAGTTTCGAATTAGCAAGAAATGACTTTTATAAAACCAAATGAAATTTCAAATTGCTAAACCGTAACAAGGTTTCCATGATTAAACTATTCTAACTTTTCGAGTTCCTTTAATCAACAATGAACATACAATGTTATAGTTCCATAATTCCAACTAAAATATCACATTCATAACAACTCCTAAATTCCTGATTGCAAACAAATTTTTCTAAAAACAACACGAAATACGATTTCGAATTTACATTAAAATTTCAAGGCCACATGAACATCAATTTCGGAATTACATTAATTCTCGATGACAATTCAATTCTTCTAAATATTGAATCTATCTATTGGTTTGGAAGAAAACTTCTAAATACTGAATCAAATTGTTAGTTTGGTAGCGAACACAATATTTTTTTCCTTCTAGAATTTACTGTTAATTTTCTTTCTTGAAGTAATTTCATAATTGGGTTTATTACACTATTACAGAAACAAGTTTCGAATGAATGTTGAGAAGGTAGCGTCCTTACTAAAACCCAATAGATATTTAAAATTCGATTATTTATTGAAGATATTCAAGCCTAGAGTATGTCGTAGGTGTAATCTATTCAACTACAATATAATATTACATTCAAATTTCAACCAATAATGAAATAAATAAAATGTGAAGGAAGAATTTTCCATTTCTTTATAAGTTTTCTTCCTAACATCGGTAGAGTACATAATTAAATTATATTACAAATCAGTAAAAATAAAATACTGTAACCCACGATGGATGATAATTGAAGATGATGTTGAATTCAAACTCTTGCACAACTTTTGATCCTTCGTCCGCTAATCAAATGACTTCACCGATACCTCCCAACCAATGTTAGGGGTACTCTTCTTCCCCCTTATCCACGAGCCACAAAGGGGCCAAGCACAAAAACCAAAATACAGTAGCTCCAAGCTTTCCTCGCAAGAAAGAATTTCCACTCTTTCCTTAAGATTGGTATCCCAACTCTCACAAGTAAAACACAATCAATCCAAATTTTGACAGCATAACAATACTATGAAGAAGTGAGATCCATTTCCATTCTACAACATTTGCTTTATAGAAAAATCCCCAATGACACATGTCTCCATGCACAATTATTAACTTTTTAATTAATTTAATTATGATTATTCACCCACACACTTGTCACACTCTCCCCAAGTTGCACAAGTAATTACCCTTTTTATTTTATTTAAAAAACCAATTTCCCTCACATTCTCCAATGTGTTCCTCTTTTCGCTATTAGTTGTCCCTTTGTTTCCAAAATTCTCATTTAATGAGTGTCTCCTAACTAAATCTTAGTTAGAGTTGGATTATGACTCTTCTTCTAGTTAAACTTAGTTGTAGCTTGACTTAAAATAGTATTCTATGTGTACACCTATTCTCTCATAATTATTTCTTTCTATTTAAAAAATCCATTTTATTAATTTCATGCACACATGTTCAATTTATCCAATCTTTAAATTTTTATTCACCTTTTTCCTAGAGTTTGATTTTATTTCAAATCCTTTTAATTTATTTGATATTTTAACTAGTCCCTTAATTAAACTTAGACTTAGACTTAGTCTAGACTTAGGCTTAGACTCTAATTAGGATTCTAGGTTTACAATTTACTGATTAAATAATTATTTTATTCTAACAAGGTCTAACCATTTCAATGTTTTCTACGCCACCTAGATTTGTTTGACTCATCTTTTAATTACGCGACATTCCGTTCAAGACGCACCTCCGTGCTCAAGGCTTCCACTCTCCTTTGAATGGTTTTGGAAGTTTGTCTGACCCTTGGAGTCAACACTCCATTTGGCCGACCTTGTGAGAGACTAAACATTATCTAATAAATAAAGACTTTGCCTTATTGCACACCCCTTAGAATTCTTCGTGAGAAACTCTCTCATTCCACCCTCACAACATTGTGGACCTATCGAGCTAGGTAATCATTAACCTACAATTCAGGCCACAATGGGAGTGTTAGTAGGCCGTGACAAGGACGTTTCCACACCTCTCCCTCAAATGTTTGGTTTTTGTCCATGCCCCCTTTACTCCTTATGTGAGTCAGATTATCAAGCATCGTCAAGCCTGCATCCACTGAAAAAAACAGTGTCAATAATCCATAAACATAAATCATACTGTAATCAATAATATGTCACATGTGTGTAAAATGAAATACTCAAACACATACAATCTACTCCCTGACTCAATCTGGAGTCCAAGGAAGTCCATTGACGCAATCAACATCCATAACCTGTCATATGTCTTGCACACTCAGGAGAACTCGTCAATAATATATGCCAATACATATACATCATAATAACAATAAGTCACAATACATCATCATCGTAATAACTTATAATCGAAACAAAATCATAATGTACCATAATGGATCACTTGCACGCAAGTGTCCTCAAAGAATTAGCCAATAAAAGTGTGCTCAGTAGAACGAGATGTTACATATGCATGATTATTCTTTTGGTTTCTCTTGGATGTAATTTTAGTGGAAGCTTTAGTTGTTGGACAACTGAGAGGGGGGGGGGTGAATCAGTTGTTATTGTGCTTAAACAATTATGCTTATTTTAAACTCTTTGCAGAGCACTTAATGACAATCACAATAATGCAGGGAGGTAAGCAATAGAACATTCGACATCAGTCACACATATGAAATATACAGAGACAGATATTTCCTGAGGAAACCCATAAAGGGTACAAACCTCTTTTTCTTGGTATGATAAGTAATCTTTACATTTTGTACATTATCATACATATGAGCTCCAACTCATTGTGAGGCTACAACCTCTGTTTTGCAAGCTGCAACTTGCTGAGAGCACCAACTCTCTGTTTTCTCTAGCACCTACTAGAAGGAAGCACCAACTCCCTGGTTTCTCTAGCACCCACTAGAAGGAAGCACCAACTCCCTAGTTTCTCTAGCACCCACTAGAAGGAAGCAACAACTCCCTAAGTGTTTCAACACCAACTGGATGGAAGCACCAACTTCCAGTCACACAGGCACCAACCTGTAAAATAGAGAACAACAGTTCTCCCTTGCACCACCCTGGTTTCTCTGGATGCAACCAGATGGAAGCTACAACTCTCTGTGTTCAAGCACCCACTTGAACCTCTGAGGACAACAATCCTCACTAGCACCTCCCTACCACCCTGAAATATAAAGTTTTCTATATATAAATTTATCACAGTGATACAATATTTATCAATGGCTTACCGGTCTCATCATTGTTCTGCTACACCGCTCTGCTCTACCTGCATCAATGTCTTCCTTCACCCCTTCCTTACGCTTTATGTTCTTCTACCTTTCATTCTCTGTGCACCATGTCCCTTCTATGCACCATTCCTCTTCTGTGCATTTCAGTTGTTGCACTCTACCTCATTCTACACACCTGAATCACTCTCAACAACACCCAATCTCTTCTCTGTTCTGCGTTTTTATTCTCTCTGTGCATCTTCTACATCCTCTATTCACAATGCTTCTGCATGCTCTCCCCATGTTGAGTGATTTGTCTGATCATCATTTCAACTCTTCAGCTTCTCTGTCGGTTAAATCCATGCATCCATCATCACTGGGTGTTATGCCAAGATTCCTTAGCCTCTCCAGCAGTCGAGACTCTTCATCTTCTCTGTCACAGTCGAGCTCATTCCCTCTGTTGCAGTTCCAGGCTCCAACGGTCTTACATCTGTCAATAGCCTCTATGAACAGTCTTCATGCCACTGGAAGATGCCTCGAGACTCTTCATCTTCTCTGGTGATCCTCTTGAAGTCTCTTCGAGTCCTCTGGCAAAAACCATTAGTCATTTCTAGCAGTTACATTGTGAACCTCCAAGAAAACGCATCAACAACTAAATCGCCAACCGTCCGAGAGTCATGATTCAGTTCTGCTAACTGAATCATAACTGATCGATTAACTGTGAAGAGAAACAATAGCCCTTCGATCAGATTTCCAAGTATCCAACACCGTTGGATTACAAACACAGGGTCTCGCGTTGATTTCACCATTTCACATTTCGACATTCCTGTGGTGAAGAGTCTCGACTCTTCATGTTACGATCACAAAAAATGAGCTTAACTTGGTGCTAGCTCCTCCCTCTCACATGACCACCGATGGTGACCACAACCTACACCAAAAGGTGTTTTCGCATTTCGGCATTTCGACATTCCGGTGAAGAAGTGTCTCGACACTCCAAGTCGCAATCCCCGAAATGGAGTCAGATCAACGGTCCACAAGACTTCATAATCTGATCCCTTCTTTTCTTAATCGAACAACTGACGGGATTTCGACATTTTTCCCTTCGAGTCATCGTGACTTCAACATTATAAAATTCATGATCACAAAATATCCGAAGTGATCGGACGGTTCACATAACCCACTGAGATGGACGGTTGACGTGATTTCAGAGTTTTGCCTTTTGGGTTTTCGAGACTCACAATAATCCCTTTCGACATTTCAGAGTTCGAGACTTCATGATGGTGGAGTTTCTACTTGCTATGTAAAACCTCGAAATAGAAAGTTCCAATGTGACGTAAACCTGCTGATGTCACACGTGGATTGACACGTGCTGAATAACTGCGACGTGTCACTCTGATTCATGACTTACATGTGCCTGAAATGTTGAATCATCTTGACACTTGTCATTGCCTGATTGTTCCACGTGTCCTTAGCTGACATGGTTTGTTGACGTGGTTTGTTAATGTGCCTGTTTTGGGATTTCGGGGTTTGCTACTTCAAAGGTTAAAGTTCCTTTGATCTTTGATTTCCCGGTTTGCGAAACTCTGAAATGGAGTCTTTGTTGATGTGCATGTTTCAGGATTTCGGGGTTCGCTACTTCAAAGGTTAAAGTTCCTTTGATCTTTGATTTCTCGGTCTGCGAAACTCTGAAATTGAGTCTTTGTTGATGTCCCTGTTTTGGGATTTCGGCATTTCGCATTTCGCAACTTCGGGACTCCTGTGATGAAGAGTCTCGACTCTTGATTCCTCCAACTCCCGGTATCCGAAACTCTGAAATGGAGTTTAAGTCGTGGTTTCACATTTCACGATTTTCTACCGTGATTTTCTTCCTTGAATCCTGGAGTTTATGCTTCTGAATGGGATCCAACGATCACTTGTTCAACTTTCCATTGCCATGCCAGTATCCCTGCGCTTCTGGTTGTGATCTTTGCCATGAATGAAAAACATGCATACTTTGCACTATCTCTTCTGATCTTATTGAGCTTGCTCTGCTGCGGCTTCCCAAAATACTTCTGGTGCCCACCTGGCACATTCTTCCTGTACTTAAGCCATCATCGTTTTTGTACTTGCCATCAATGACAAGAATACGTTGCCTGTAAAACATGCCAACAATCTCCCCCTTTGGCATTGATGGCAACAAAGGCACCCAGACTCTTTTCTCCCCCTTTGACATCAATGTCAAAGAGCACATGCTCCCCCTGAGTTGTTGTAGTATTTTTAGGAGGTATCATATATTAAACCAACACAAACTCCCCCTGACAGGATGGACTCTCTTATTTGAGGCCTGCAGAATATTTGTATCTAAACCAGAGTGTTCTCCTTCTGATTCTTGGACCTGTTCATCTTCAGCTTCCACTGTATCCTCTGTAGAATACTCAAAATTTCTCACCTCTCTTACTGGGACTCCTTCATCAACCTTTTCTTGTCATAACTGGATGACTCCCCCTGTCACTGTTCTCTCACTGCTTCTGACTTCTTTCCCCCTTTGTTCCTAAAAGGTTAGCTTTCCTTGACAAGGTGTTTCCTCTTATTATCTCTACAGGATGCCATGTATATCATTTTGTAAAACAAAATGTTGTTGCTGAGGATGTTGTTGTCCTACTGAAACAC